>JAECWR010000094.1:7740000-7927500 GCA_018150935.1 Drosophila pruinosa | reverse complement strand
TTTTGACCATCGAAAAGTTTTTTGGCTGTGATTTCTGAGTAGAATTTCTATTTATTTTTTACGGATCGATTGGCAATAGAATTGAACCATATTCAAAAACGTTGAATGCCAAACATGCGATGATAACGAAAAGTTAATAAAATACTCGTATTTTCATTTCACTTTGAAATCGATACAAATACGGATTAGTCGACTTTTCATTAGGGTTTACATGAGTTTCGCGATGGACTTGACCAAGACATAAAGGCTCTTAGACCATCTTGGGGGCTTGCACGCATCACTTAATATAATTCCGAAATTAATATGTTCCAGACATTGCTCTTCCATCCATTTGTTTCGATTTCCAATTGGTTTCATTTCGTGCCTGCCAATAACTAAATAAAGTTTTACCCCTGCTTTTAGCCTCGTCTCGGTGCTCATCTGGCATATTCCCCTGTTCCTAAGTTTCAGGACTGATGATTAGTTGTGCAGCTCCCGCGTCAACCTTTGCGTGAGCTGTCAAAGTGACAACTGAATTGCAGCAAGAACTTAGCGTTAACCAACGTTGACTCCCCCTCGTTTCCACTCTGTGCTTCTCCTGCTACTCCTTGTGGTGTCATTTAGACGTGTGCCCACTCGGAACACCGTACAGATATTTCTCTGTCTTTCGCTTTTAGTTCTGCAGACGATTGTTTCCCATAATGCTGGAATATATTTTTCGTGCCGTATGAATTTTCATGCATTTTGAGGCCACCTCCCTGGAGTATTTTGGCACACGAAGTGAGCATCTCTTGTTTTTATTTCACTTGAGCTGTCAGTCAAGAGTTGCCAGCTTTCCACCACCCTCCATCCTTCACCTCATGTGCTGGCTTGTGGTGGTGCTACGTGGTGTGTGGGTGTATTATACAAGTTTTTAAGTCTGGCCGCTTTTTTAGTTGTTTCGCCTTCGCATTTGACAGCTAAATGCAGAAACAGCACCTCGCCTCCCCACCAAGTTGTCAAATACTCCTCTGTCCCTATCTCTGTCTCTCCACCCCCGTTGAGACCGCTTTTAAAAAATGTTTCTTAGCAAATTGTTTGCCAAAATGCAGGCGCCGAGGTAAAGACCAAGTACAAGAAGTGGAATCCTAACACTGGCAGCGGAATGACGCTAATGGAAGCCACTGTCACTTGCCCCCAAAAAGAGGGAAGGGTCGGGTCTTCTGCTGCCTAGCAGTTGTGTTATACACGCTTCATAAAACAGCGCATCACGTCTTAATTGAAGCAACCTCTCGAATATATTTGTATACTCTTTTGACAGCTGCCAGAGTTGATAAGGAACATCAAGTTCTTTTACCTTCACTAGGTAAATATATATGTTATCGATAACACCTTCGAATACATTAAATGGTATACAGGTAACCTATTTACATTTACAACCTGATTAATATCATCTACCTCGACCATTTCCCATTTCTTTTCCCGCAACCAATCGTAAGGACACATATTCAATATCATTGGCAATGCAATGCAATTCTGCAAAGCTGTTTTGCATACGTCTTGAATTATCCTTGGAGCGGAATTGAGTGGAGGATTGAGTGGTAGACGTGATCGGATTAACTATTTTATTCGAAGCTCTAAAACATATTTTTCATTTCGAAGATACGCGTATTCGGGCCACAAACTTTCTATGAAAATTGAAATACGTTTTATTTATATTATATTCAATAAAGCAACCCGAGCACATTGTGTAGTATATACAACAGCATGATATAGTTTTTTTTCCCCTTCTATTGCAGAAAATGATAAAACGTTATGGGATGCACGTGTGGGGCAAAACCAGGACACCTTTGGCTTTGGCTTTGGCTTTGCCGTTGCCGTTGCCTTTGACTTTGACAGCGCCTGGAAAGGTGGCAGAAGGAGAGTTGAGTGTGTGTTGAATACATAGAAATGAATAAGTGAATCACTAGAGGACTGACTGAATGACAAACTGCTAGACTGACTGACTGAATGCATTGCAGGTCTTTGTCGATTCAATCACTTGAATAATGCCAGCCACAAATTCAACTAACTGCAAATGTTCAATACAATTTGATTATGATGGCATAAGAGGAGGAGGTGAATGGAAGTGAGTATCAGTGTGAGTATAGTGGGTGTACTCTGTGCACTTGATTGAGTGCCTTGCCATGGCATTTGAGTGGCTTTGAGTGCCAAGTAGCGTCAACCACCAACTCTGAATGCGAAAATTGCATAAATGCATGGCACTTTTCTGCGATTGCCACTACGATTGCAATTTCCATTCCGACTGGGACTGGGATTGGGATTGGGACTAGGACTGGGACTGGCACACTCCCCTTAACACCATGTGCGGGCTCTCCTGGCAGTTATTATTGCAATTGTTGTTGTTGTTGTTGCCGTTGCTGCTGTCGGTTTTCAATATTCAAAACAGTTTGCCATATGCAAACGCTGGGGTAGAGCCCTCTGGGGCCAGGACAAGGGCCAAGCCAGTGTCCTCCCAAGCGCCCAAAACAAATGCACACAAATGACCCGCGCGATGGACAGAGTTTTGTGGCCTTTGGGGCACTGGTGATGGGCAATGACTGTGCGAAGAGCGCTTGCAATCAGACAACAATTGTTAATAATAAATGCATAATTTGCAATTGGATTTTGAATGTTTTTACAAGCAGTCCAAAGGGAACGGGTTGATTAACGAGTCCGCTTGCCCAGCTAGCGGAGGAGCTGGGAATTGGACGTAATTGATGCCATAGGACAGGAGCTGAAAGTATTCTTCGGAGCAAACATGTAATGAAGTGTGTAAGGAATAAGCAACTGATTAATGAGTTGCATTATCGAATTGAAAGGGTGAAAGGATCACAAAGGATGATGCTGAAAAGAACAAGGTCTGGGCAGGTGGGTTTCAACCACAACTGCAACAAATTGGGTTAACCGAAGCGTTAACTAATTATGTGGCATATGAATTCAATAACTTCGTAGCATTTTTATTGTTTTCGATTAAAAAACCATCAAAACTGGTCGCACATTAAAAATAAAAACTAAAAAAGGAGAAAGGAAAAGAAAAAGGGAAAGAGCGGATAGAGCTTAGGTAGGGAACTGGCCACTCCTCAAACTTACATATGTAAAATGCTCAATTAACTTAATTAGATGGGAGCGCATGCAAAAGGCGTTGGTGCGCTACTTTTTGAGCAGCTGGTAGAGGCTGAACTGCTCTGGACAGGACTGGACTGTCGAAAAATTAGAGTTGCCCAAAAGAAGTAGAGCCATGCATGGCTAAGGGAAAGGAGCGACCCCCGATCGCACCTGCCGGAACTTATCGAGAGAAGGAACGAAGCGAAATAAAATGGGAAAAGGAAAAGGAAAAAGCAAAGCAGAGAATGACCAACTGCCCAGCTGGCCACGCCCCCCCAAAGCAGCCTGAAGTCTGGTCGCAATTATTGTGTTAGTTGTTGTGTTGCTCATTAAAATTGATGTCTTAATTTGAAGAGTTTTACATGCAGCAGCAGCAGCAGCAACAGCATCAACAGCAGCAGGACACGCACACATATGCTGAGAGGCACCCTGTAATTAGGCGCCGCGGCAAGAGCAAACCCGACTGCCACAGAAAGAGCGAGAGCAAGAGCGAAACAGAGAGAGAGCCCTTTGAATTGAAATTGTTAACAAATGAATTTTACCACGAAATTGGCTCGCGGGCAAACGGCCGAAGCGATGGAGAAGTTGAAGTTGGATCCGACTGAGACTGCAGTTGAAATAAGTATAAACAGTCTTATAGAGAGTGCTCGACTATGAGATAACCTATGTCTATTGGTTAGTAACTTAAACTCGATTTCACACACACCATTAGTGTATACCAAAAAAAAAGGCCCATAGACTAGTTCAGATTTAAAGTGCAGACATCTAAGGGCTCACTATCTAGTCTTCAGTTCGTACAGTCTCTGAAATACACACGACTACACGGACAGATGAATAACTGAAGCTTATTAAGAGCACATATATACATTAACCCATAACTATATTGCCCTGTCGCACATTTGCAATGGGTATCCACAGAAACAGGAGCTGGCTCTGGCTTCGACTGGGTCTCAGCTTTCAGACCAGTTGAATGCAAAGACAAATAACGAGAAACAGCATTGGCTTTTGATTACGAGATTGGCTTTAGTGCATTGGCGCTGCAATTAAGCCCAGGCATCTTCCATCCTCCACTGAGCCGAGATCGACTCGACTTGACTCGACTCGCGGGGCGTGCGCTTTATGATGAAGTTGTCAGTGGCCTGGGCTACTGTTCTGCTGTTGCCTTGAGGGTTCATGTCTGTTGATTTTAGTTAGCAGTCATCCACGAAAAATGACCACAACACTAATGATTAAAACTGAATATAAAACATGCAAGAATAATAAATATATATCATGTAAATAATTACATAATAAATAGTTTAAATTAATTGAAATGCTGAGCATTACAATTTATTGCTAGTTTCCATCTCTTAAAGATTGTAAATGCAAAGTCCACACAGCTGCGGGCAGACACGATGAAGGACTTAGGACTCAGAAGCAAAAGCCTGAACTAGGGTCCATATGTCTCGCATCCTGGCATTGATTCGATTCACAATTCGCCATGGGTGAGCCTAGCACAAAGCCATTGTGCTTGCCAATCGTTTATCCATGTATTCAGGTAGACCCTCGCATGCATTTTCCTGTGATTCGGACATCCTTGGCACGGACATCCTTCCCTTTATCGGAGTGGTTGCCAAGCTTTAGTTACACTACTTTGATTTTGGATTATGGCCTGACCATCGAAGTATTCTTTGGTGAGCTCGTTACAAGTAAATCTTCCTTAGACATGAACAGCTGTTGCTTTGTTCTTATGACCCCTCTCAATAAGGACTCTCCACACAGAAAAGTCTAATAATCATGGTTTTTTGCCGCTATTGTGGCTCTAGTCACTTCATAGCAAGAGTGCAACTCAACACCCATAAGAAGAAACTCCAAACCCCAGAGCTACCTAGATGCATGTGTATCCTGTCGTCATAGCTGCTTGTCGGCATGGCGTCCTGTCGCCATCTCCCCTGGCGTCACCAAGTGTCAGCCACTTGATTTCCCAGGTCATATAATTTTATGCGCGAGTTTCACAGCCGTCAAAGTGTCAACTGCGTCGCGATGTTTCAACACTCACTCATCCTCGCCAGACACAGACAAGGTCGCCACGGATTGGACAGACATGTCTGCTGCCTCAGGCTGAGGCTGATTCTGAAGCCGTCACGGAGCATGTGCCTGGACAGACAACTGTCTGTCAGCTGGAAATTGGACGCCCAACGACTCGTGTTTATATTTTAAATGTCAGCACAACTGGCAATTGGATAGGATACATCCTGTCGGGGACTCCTCTCCTAGCAAGTCCATAACAAGGGGCAAAAACAGAGACAGGGGTACAGCTCATTAGCAGCCTTGCGTGGGCAGCTCTCTAGGGCCATCACACGCTTATTACCATGCACATTATCGACACACAAGCACAAACACACATATCCAGTTCACTTGTAATTGCAACTAGTTTGGAGCAGTCCCTAAGCTACTCAGGACTCGCTCTCGCACTCGCTCACATATTCCTGTCCTTGCCGGACAACCATAAATCTTTTGTCAGGCCAGTGACTTTAAAGAGCGCCAGCAAACAAGCGCATAAATATAAATCAAAGCATATGAAATGGATTTTTACAGTGGCGGCGTGTAAACTGCGCATTAAGGGTGTAGCATTACACAACACTGGCACCAAAAGTCGTTAGTCCGCAGTGTCGTATTTCCTCTCAAGGGTGTCGATCTGTTAACACTCAAAGGCATAAAATATGCATAAAGACTAACTAAACAAGACCTGCTTACCATGGAATCAGTTTATAGAAACTTCTCTTCTTAAAATCATATACATATGTCTACAATAGCATTTTGTATTCTTTTCAATTCTTCTACACAGAAATTCAATGAGCATAATTGTGATATTCATGTTAAATTAACTTTGAATTAGTAAATTAATAATCATATCTGTTGTTTCCAGTTGGAATTATAAGTTAATTATATGAGTTATAAACAAATACTTGTTCATCTGAATGAATTATATAATATTACCATATGAATAATATAATTTAAATATAAATAAATATATAATTTAATATTATGTCAATATATTTCTCCCTTAATACTGTTTTACTTTTCTCTCTTACATGTTCATAATTTTGGGATTAATCTAAGGATCTTCAGATGTTATCAAGCATAAATAATAAATGTTTGTGCTGGGGGTCGTTCTACAAATATGAGACTAATCTTTATTGGTTATCCTAACCACCGTTTACCCCAACCAAGTTATTTAGCTACCCAAAGAAAGCATTCAAAATATGTCTCGTCCATATTCTACTTTTAAATTATGAGACCTTATACAGCATGACATTGATATTTGTAATATTTGGAAACAAAATTGGCTTCTCTCTTGCTGGCCAACTGACCAGCATCGATAGTATTGGAGAAGGAGGGCAAACCCTTAGAGGCAAATTTGGAACCCCTCGTTGTGAGAGTTGGGTTTGCCTACAGCTCTGTTTTTTGGGGAAGCAGGAACTTGTCTCACTTTTTATGTTTTTAATGGCCGGGAGTAACATTATTTATAACTCAGCGGCGCAAGGATAATGCCATATTAAATGTCAACTGCACTAGACACACGCTCATAAGACTTGTGGGACACACACAAATCCCAAACATAAAAAATCTATTGCTTCGTTCTGTCCTCTTCTCTCTTTGAATGCTTTCGTTTTTTGAGCGCTCCAAACTAAAGTAAGTTAAGTCCTTAAGATGTCCTGCAGCGACAAAGGCGGAAAGTAAATCCGGCAAGGTTACCTTTTCTATACGAATGGAGGGTTGGACATCGTCCCTTTTGTCTTTACGCTCCAGTGAAGGCTAGTTGGAGTCAGAGTTGGAGATGGAGACTACGACGGAGACGGAGACGAGTGCTCTTGCGTTCTGTGATTCCTTCGGCCACTCATTTTTAATTCAACTCACATGCTCACATCTGTTGGTCACCGGAGTATCCTTCCTGTCCAGTTTCGGCCACTACATGCTCCATTGATTTATGCGCTGCCAATGCACGCGCGCCTGTATATCCTTGCTCTTCTTTCCCACTCCCATTCCAGCCCAGGCCAGCACAGCTGGCGTTGCCTCTGCCACTGCGATTGCTACTGCGGTATTGTTCATCATATGCCTCGCTGGCTACTTTGTCTCATTGTTTCATTACATTGGCCACATTTGTGGCTCATTTCGTACATGCTCGGCATGTCTGATAATGACCACAGCATTTCATTATCCATTCCAAATTCGTATTGTAATTAATTTAATATATAAGTATCGCTTATAAACATGCCCTATTCCTATTCCAGAAAGCCGTTGCGGCATATTCGCTAAGAGATCGCATTTGGCAAATGAATCTTCAGAGTGATTGACCTAAGATCAAGATCATATTGCAATCTGTCTGCAGAACGATACATCTCTGTCCATTGGAAATAACTCGAAGGACCTCTGCCATCCATCATGCAAACCAGCAGCATCCTGAGAGTGTAGCTCATGCTGAGCCTGGCACTTGTTTTGTCCAGTTGCAAATGATAAGTAATAACTAATGCCCAACGGGCTCAGCATCAAGGCTGAGCTGGTTGCTGCTTGAGTTGTGGACCCTTTTGTCCAATTCTAATTCTATCAATTTAATTAGTTTTCTTTTGCTCCAATTGCGTGTTCCAGGAAAATGCCCAGCAGTTGCTGTCGGTCGAATCACGTACCAAATGAGCAGCAGTCCTTATCATCCTTATGGTCGTCCTTTATGCTTCATTTGCTGGAGGCGTTGCAGCATATTCTCTGCTGCTGTTCACACCTCCCCCGAGTCCCTGCTTATCAATCATAACGGCAATTGACTACCAGATTTCGACCTTTGAATCCTTTTTAAAGCGAAACTGCATCGTTGACTCTAGGCTTCTGCTCAATCATGGCCATCAATCATGGTGCCTCGGTACCCCGGAGTCGAAGTCGGAGTCGGAGCCGACTTTCATTTGTAAGTCAACTCCTACTTTCTCCTCCTGCCTCAGCGACTTTGTGGTCTTTGTGGTTTTGTCTTCTTCTGTCTTTTTCTCCTTTTTGTTCTCCTCCTTTTGGCTTTTGGTTTTGAGGCAGCCGCAGCCAAAAAGGACTAGCATTGATATCGGTATCTCAATTTCAGCAGCTGATACTCGCATCGAGCACTGGGCATCCCCGGGATGCCTCATTGTTGTGCATTGTAGGTGTGAAATGCTCAAAGCGCTCATGCGTATCCTGTTGACAGGCCGCGCTGACTGTATCAGTCTCTGCCTCCGCTCAGCTGCCTGCTGGCCTCAGGTCCTTTGTTGTTATGCGCCTTGGCCAGCAGCCCGACCCTCTTATCTGCCTGCTGTCCTCTGTCTTCCTGCTTAAAATCAACTCAACTGCATGTTTTTTTCTTTAACATGTGTTTCACAAATGTTTTCCTAGACCCTGCAAGCATCTTCATCATCATCATCATTGTCGTCCTCGTGCTCGTCCTCTTTCTCTTCGTCAACTCATCGGCTCGTCCTTTCTTTACACTTTTTAATTTATGTTCGCTCTTTGTTCGGCAGGAGCGTCTAATAACTCAATTAAATGGCAGCTCCTATCAATGAGCTGACTGTTGGTGTAATCTCTATAAAAATGTTCGCATTCTTTAATTTAATATCCTGTGAATACGGCGCAATGGCAAACCGCAGACAGGATGCTCAGCACACGGAAGCCAAAGCTGTAGATGAAATCATTATGCCAATGACAGGAATATCAATTTACTCACGGAGGGAAGCAGTTCCATTCACGTTTAATTATGTCGCGGTGTGAGCGGAAGAAAATCTAGAAATATCTATATGAAAAAATATCCTTATTGCAGCTGTTGGTGATGACACTTTGCGCACTTTGCTGTTTGTAATAGACTATTTGATACGCCGACTGTATCATCTCTAATAATTCCCTTCTACACTCAATTTAAGTACCTGCAACTGTGACTCAGACTCAGCCACAGCTTCGACGCACCGGAAGCAAAGCAAACGGCATGAAAATTTGCCAGCTCTTTGTTGATATAGACGCGAAATGCCAATGGAATCCAAGGAAAATGCAAAAAGCGTTGAAGAGGCGGCAAATCTAATAAACAGCTCGGCAAATGAACTTGGAAATTGAAAGAAATATTGCAAAAAGTATAATTGCAAACGCAGCGAAGGGGATTATGAAATTAGGTATATATCCATAAGTCCGACTGTATGGTCTAACCGTAGGTAGATGCTACAAGTATAAGGTGGAAAGATGGTAAGTATTTTGGTCTAATTAGTGGCTCAGCATGTACGGAACAGAACCTTCTTAAGTGGCTGCTTGAGCCCATAATTGTAGGAGCCGTGCCTAAGCCGAAGATCTTAAGTCCAAGTCCAAGACCAAAACCAAAACCAATCAGGCACTTCATTTGCATTTTAAGCAGCTTCGTTGAATGCAACTGAAATCAGCTTAGAAAAGAACGAAGAACGAGAATCGACAATCGAGTCTCTGGATCTTAAGGTAGGCGTATGGCAAGCACGGCTCCTGGGAATGTCTGGGAATTATTGATATTATTAGCTGCATAATTGAGCTATTTATAAAAAAGACCAATTCGAAATGATGTAACGCTGGGCTCCAAACGAGCTGTGAACCGTAGGTGTTGGCCCAAATCACGACACGACTAATGCGGCCAGACAAAGCCAGACAGATAGACAGATGGACATCTAGAGAACTGGACACCTTAGCTCTTAGACACCTGCACATTACAATTTCAGATTGGTCCAATGGGGTTCGCTTAATTAAAAGCTGCTTTTCATCTCACACACCCAGGCAGGGGAGAAGCCAGAGCCAGTGCATTTCCCAGCATGATGTCCCCCTCTCCGCCTTTTCACCTGTTTGGAAGCCAAACAAAGGCCGTTCAAATTTATCTCGCCACATGCAGCGAGCATCGAACAACGAGCAACGAGCATCGAACAACGTTACCCAAAACGAGGTGCTGAGATCTCAAATTGACATTGGCCGCCTGCTGCTGATTAGCTGCTGATAAGATTCGGCTGCCAGGCACCAGCAATCAATGAGAATGGTATGTAAATTCTTTTCCCCATCAGTGCTGCAGTCGATGCATTTCATTCTTTAAACTTTAAAGTTTAAACTAATCCAGTCTCCGACAAGCTTCATCAATTGTGTCGCATCCGTAGGCACCAAATGTGACACTATTGTTGTTGGCTTCTCTCTTATCTCACTGCCCTCTATCTTTATCGCTAACTGTGACTGGTTCCAATGATGTCTTCATCATCATTTGGAGTTTCGTTTCGGTTTCTCGTTTGCTACATTGTGGAGCAACTCTTCCTAGTGGCTCAATGAAGATATCACAAATTTGTTTTTACATTTTTAGTTGATTATAATAATATTATGCAGAAATAAAAGCACTTCATTAGCTCTGTGTTAATGGACTTTGTTGCTTTTGTCGATTGTTACTTGGCCTCAAGCGTGAAAGTTGCAATGCTAAACAAGTTAATAAAACGCTTCATAAAACTTATGTGATAAGAAACAGATATCAAGCGACATTAATAATTGCGTTTATGTTAAGATCTGTTTCTGCTAAAGACACTGTAGATACTTCTAACACACGCTATATCTTCCCACAAAATAGAACTAATATAATCGAAACATAAAACAAAGCCATTAGAATCTTTCGTGACATTTCACTAAAAATGTAAGCAATCTGTTCTTAATTTGTCGAACATTGAAGAAGAAATTTGTAATTTAAGGAAAATAGGTATTTAAATAGATTATACGAAGCCAAAAAAAGAATAATTAAAAAATAATAATAATAATCTTTCAAATCTTCTGCAATTTCTGGATTACTTGGCCAATATCTTTGTTTGAGAATTAATAAAAGAAATTAAAAGATAATAATATCTTTTATTATTTAAAATTAATTCAATGCAGATTAAGATTTAAAGATTTGGGAAAATTGAGTAAGATTTTTCCGTAAAAAGCCAATGTGGAAACGAATCTTTACAGACTGCGTAACTGGCATTATCAGCCTAGAATGTCAATTTAAATTTTGATATACAAATTGTGTGATTCAGAGCTACGTTTGTCTTTTCATTTGACGGCACTGTAAAGTCTAAACACATTTAAGCCCTTACTAAGTGTCATGTTGAACACATGTACATCAAATTCAATCAAATCAAATCAAAACCCGGCCCCTCGTCCCTCATCGCATCGCACTAAGTACAGTTTGTGTGGGGAAAAGCATGAAATTTGTCCTTCCTTGTCCATGGGTGTACGGCATGTATGTAAGTATTTTATGTGCCTGTCATTTGTCTGTCAATCAGCTGTCGCATATTTTTGGCAATAAGGGTTAATTTACGCTCATAATCCTTGCCCCGGGGCTGATGTCACTGTTCCTGCTGCTGACATTTGCTTGCACAATTTTGTCACACAAATGTCCTTCAGGCTGAAACAACAAATTTCACTTTATTTTCCGCATTCGCCAGACACTGGAAAATTTTGCACTCTTCTATTGATTTTTAATGCTGATTGACAGTCGAGTAAGGCTCTCTCTCACTGATTGACAATTGGCCTTGTCTCCTTGCTCTCCCTTTTTGTCGGGTCTCTCCTCGTTCACATTTGCTGTGGGAAAATTTGCATAATTTTTCTATAATTGAGGTTGAAAAACATTTGGCGCAAAGCTCATTTAATTGCCGCTTAATTGCACCGAAAAACCTCTATTAAAAGCAGAGACAACAACAACGATGCCATTGCATTTAACCCTCCATGAAGCGAGAGGCGGCACCACATCAATTACACAACACGTACTCTCATTGACGTGTGCGCTGCGGTCCTGGTCGAGGATAATGTATAATGGCAGCAATTCCCGTGGCGCATCCAAAAAGCTAATCATCCTGGCAAGACAACCCACAGAGACAGAGAGATCTCGCATAATTGTAGCTCATAATTTGAGTTGTTGCACGCGAGAAAAGGTTGCCACCACACCACAAAATGGGAGTTGACCACGTCTGTTGCCAGGGTTACGACGAGCACCTCGTCCGTCTATTCACACATAAAATTACTCGTATGAATAATTGTTGTGCGTTGTGCAAAAAGTAGTTGTTGTTATTGCAATAATTTTGGGATTATATTCATAAGTCCAGCACAAACGTTGAACGTTTATCTGCAGCTTCAGGCATTGCTGGATTAACTGATGCGTAGGTTTGTCATAGGGTAGTTCGGGTGATGTCAGCGGAAGGAGGGTAAGGTAAGGCTACCACACTTAGACGACTCATTTAGCACACTGCTGTGGAATAATGCAAAAGATTTTACAAATATATTTATTTAAAAGTTCAGCTGACAATTATTCTAAATATTACGATAGGCACGATTCGAAAGCCAAGGATAAATGGGACTTGTTCAACAAAACATTTTATTTGTGGTAATATAAAATTTAAAAAAAGTAATAAATATATTAATTATTAAATAGTGTGAGTAAAGAAATCTCAGGTGTATGGATTTAATAACTGTTGTGTGATATAGCCGGGGCAAAGAGTTAGACTTTTAAGAAGTAGATGTTTAAAAATATGATGTACGGGTCTAACTTTACAGATAGTGCTTTCTCAACAGACTTTAGATTGAATTTGGTTTCAGATCAGTTCAAATGCAGTTTGTTTTACGACTTTCGAGCATCAGCTTCTGAAACATATTCGATGGCTAAGTCAACATGCCCTGCTGAATGCAGTGCAGTATGCAGGAAAAAGAAAACCACAAAATTAATGAGCACAAACCAAATGAAACGATGCACAAAGTGCGCCGTCGGCTGCTCAAGTCAACATCCTCACTTGGTGGTGGGCCACACATGAATTCGGGGGTGGTGGAGTGGGAGCCGGCATCATGGCATGGTTGTTGCACTTTCGAAGCTAATGCAAACATACGCTTGTTTGCACAATGCTTCATCTCTAGCTCCCGCTCCTGGTCCCGCTCCTGCTCCTGCTTATGCTCTCGGTCGAACTCTTCGCTGATGCTAATCGCCAGAGACAATTTAATCTCTAATCAAAATTCAAAATCGCAAATTTCCGAATCACCAAATGAGAAATGCGAATTGCGAATGGCGAAACGGCCGATGATAAATGGAAAATGATGTGGGAGTGTGCGCGAAAACAGTGGTGGGAGGGGAGTGAAAATGCAATCATCATTTTACGGAGACTTGCGCATTAATGAGGACATTAAGCCAAAGACAACAATGTCCGGAACTAGTCGCTTCCATAGCAGACCCAGTTCCAGTCCCCTTTTCCCCGGTTAAGTGAACAGGGGATGCAGTTAGCCCTGTTTGTTATTGTTTGCGGCCTGGTACCATCGATTATGGAACAATAGAAAAATAAGAAAATATGCGTGGTTTTATTTACATACCCAAAGGATTTTCACACGTTTTTGTGAGCAGGCCAACGCGTCGGTTTCCAATATTTAATTATTGATTTCTTATATAGTGGGAAATATGGCAACAGCCAACCCCCTGCAAGCTGGCTGTCTGTCTCTGTGTTTATTAGCTCATTAAATGCAATGAACGGCAATGTGTTAACCAGAAAATGCAACAAGCAGAACAAAACGAATCGAATCGAAAAGTAAATCAAAAACCATAACCAAACTAACGAGCTGCTTGGCCAGCTCCAAGGATAGGCGCTTCCTCTTTGAAGTGCAGCGTGCTTAAGGCATTAAAATAAAAACAACAACACCAGCTATGGCGACTTTTTTATGATCATTTGTTGTTTGGTTACAGCACACATATAAAAACTCCGCCAGGAACTGTGCACAAACAAAGCCGCATTCGCCAGCCACAGGCCCTATCCCTATCTCGGTCCCAGTCACAGTTCCAATCTCAGTTCTCAGTTCTGAGTTCTGAGTTCTCAGTTCTCAGCTTGGATGCTGTTTCGATCTACAGATTGTAATGGGAACTTGTCTTTGTTGCATGTGCCGCATGACCTGCTGCCAAGAAACAAACAACAAACAAAACCCAAAAATACTCATACAAACTCGAAACTCACAAATCTCCTGCACCTTTTCTCCAACAAACTCTGAGAGAGAAATGAGAAAACAAAAGCAAGCGACGCACGACGCCAAGCAAACAAAACTCGTACGTAGAATTTCAATTCTGAGGGCTGCACTCAAAAACATTCTCGATCAGCACTCACATGTAAACACTCGTTCGGTTTGAATGCACCGACAGAGCGACACAGCTGAATTGTCAAGTCATTGTGTAATCATCACTAAGCTGACTGGGGATTGTCCAAAAAATTAGCATTTAATATCAGACAACATGTCCGTGTACAGGAACTAACAATCGGGTTCCAGATCATGTGAAAATCTATGAAATCATTCTTAAAAGCAATCTTGGTTAACTGATTCCAATAGACTTTATAATTGTACATATTAAGGCCTCTTGTATATGCCAGATTTGCCTTATTTTGAAATATTAAAATAAACAAAACAATGAATATAATAAGTAATTTAATTTTTCAGCTGTAAATACTTAAGAAACATCTAATCTCTGTTAATTACTTTTAAGTCTGATTTAAGCAAGTTTGTTCTTTAGTTAATATTCTAAAATCCCAAAATAATAACCAAAGACAAATATTAAGTTCAATAGACTCAATTATTATCAATAATTATAATGGCTATATACATATTCTCTTCTTTCAACATCACTATTATCGAGAAGCTGTTAATTTCTGGTGACTCTATTAAATTCAGCTTATGGCGTTCATAACAACAACTCAACAAACTGGGAAACTCTTTTCACTTTGTCAACATATTTAGAGTTGAAGTTGTGTGGAAATGGGCATAGAAATATCTCAGGAAATATCAAAATAATAAACCTCGCGCACACGCGTCGAGGACAACAGATGAAGATGACGAGATGAGATGAGACAGGGACTGCGACTGCGACTGCGAATGAAGTCGACAACGATGAGCACAAATAAATACGGATAGGAAGTTGGCACTCAACATGGCGATGTCAGAGACAGAAACATGCCAAAGATTGCTCAAGTCGCATGGCCTCATATTTGAATATCCTTTATAGTAGTCTAAGCTTCCCACCAATTTACTTATTAAATGAGACTTACGCTTCAGATAATAATCCTGTGTTACGCCTCTATAAACAGTAGAGTATGTATATCTTGAAGACCTAAGAATATGATAGAAGTAGCTAATATTTTATTGTTTTAATAAAACTTGACACTAAATATTTAAGTTTACTTAGCTAATACTCTCGTAAAGTTAGAGTGTGCAATCTTCGGTCCATTTTTCATTTTTTTTTATATAAATTTCCGCTCTTTTATGAGCCTCTGAAAAGGCGAGCGTGCTGTGAGCGTGCATCAGAAATCGTACTTTAATTTACACTTGAAAGACTTTTCACGTATTTTTCTCACGGCGCGCGGAAAACGTGTCCGCAACAAATGAGCAGCGACGGTCCGTAAAAAAAGGAGCTCCGAAGTGGAAGGGAAACTGCGAAACTACGAAATGTCAGGCGGAATAATTCGATTGTCCACTCAAATGAAATCGAATGCACAAAAATCAGATTCACAATCTAAAATCACAAATCACAAATGCTGCGGAGGGTGAACTATCGGAAAAAGTTCGGTAGTTGCAAATTGTGCAGAAGGGAAAATCATTTCCCAAGCAATAATAAACCATAATTGTTGTTGCTGAAGCGATAAGCATATTGCACTCACGTTCCCCTTCCCCTCTCCCAAGCTGTCAGCCAGGGCGTTCGCTCAAGTGTTAAGTGTCAGCTGCAGGATAAGTGCGTGCAGCGACAGGATATTTGTTTGTTTATTTGCTCCTTGCTGCGAAATGCGTCTCCGCACATGTGTGTACGACTGCGATTGCAAACACATCAGTGGCAGGCACATTTTTAATGCATACTTCAAGGGTACATGGGCATCACAATCTCGATGGCACGTCACATGTGGGTGGACTAGTGTGTTGTTAGATTCCTATGATAGGCAGACACCCTCCATGAGTTGCAAAAGTCAAGTTCAATTTTGGACTGCACTCTTGATATATCAGCTGCAGCAGTCAGAGCTAGGTTAAGCCAAGCAGATGTATTAAAAGGATGGATATTCGCAGTGCACTGGTTTTAGTTAAGTGAATAGTTTAGCCGCTAATATTTTCGTTAACCTGAAGATCTAAATATGATATACCAGTTCCAAAAAAAGAGTAATAGAATAATAAATAGGACGAGTCTAAAAATATAAATATATTTATGTATATCGGGATAAACATTATAAATAATGGGTTAATGTAGGTGTAAATAAGTTAGATTAAACACAAGAGAATAAACACTGTACGATAAGTTTGCAGTAATTTCAAATCAAATAACTTGAATTAAGTTTTGTAACTTTTGCTAAAATGAATAGTAATTAATACAAGTTCACTTTAATGGTCTTCCCAAAATTTGGATTTAAGCTAAAGCTACAGCTACAACTGTTATTAACCCGAAAACCCATATTACAAGCAATTAGTTGCCACAAAGTTCGGTATGACAACGGCGTGCGAGTAATCTGAGAGCTTTAGACAATTATTTATGGAACTGCATACGACTCTCTCTCTCCACCCTCCCCTTTGCCGTAGTCTTTCCACTTGATGTCTTGCTGTCTCTGTTGCTCTTGGCTAATTCTGGTGACACCGCATTAGTCAACACTTTCGTGCGCACATTTTCCAACACTTGAACTGATTTATGACACTTCACACAACTGAGCGCTTAATGTGATTAACTTTTTTATCAAAACTCTACAGACGCCAGAGGGCGCCACTCACAAAATACTCCCTGCATAGTTGAATTGTGGCTTGACTTTTTGGCTTGGCTCTAGATCGTAAATGGCGTCAAGAGCATTAAGTTTCGCTGTTTAGCTTTTAATTTTATTATTAATATGCTTTTATTTAGTTGAGCTGTGCCTCATAATGATCACCATCATCATCGTCATTATGCACATCTGTAAATTGTTTGCACTGACAATTTGTGCATCAAATTATTTGTCCCCAACCGCACGAGGCGACTACAGGCAACAAGGCAACCAAGCAGCATCCTGTTGCATCCTTCAGCATCAGACAGCATTCTGGCAATTAAGTCAACAATCACACATATGTATATCGTACACAGTCCCACACTTGCATGCATGTGTTTAGCTACATGGCAGTTACATGGTTTAGCTGTCCTCTCCTCTTAATCCTTCTCTTTCCCAAGCAGCTGTTTGGGGTTTCGGTTTTGACATTCTGGCTAATGAAATGAGAATTATGCCAGCAATAAAAGCAAATTGTTATTGTTGTAATGTGTTCTATAACTGTTGCACGAGAGTGAGAGAACGAATTGAATTGCAACGAATTGATTTCAAATTAGGCAATTAGCCTAAATCAAACGCAAGAATTGTGTATCTCAGCCTTGTTAATACCAATCCAAGCTCAATTAACTCAACTTTTGTACGGCTCTAACTATACAATTTCTATTCATTCACACATCATTCATTTAAAGAGCATCTAATAAAGCGTATAATAATAAAATGAAACATCATGAATTGTTGTGGATCAAAAGCATTTGAGAACTATTAGAACACGTGTATCCATGAGATGCTCGTTAGGTCAGGTTTCTTTCAGGTGTTTCAAATGATATTAACAGATGAAATTAGTGCAGCCAACTATATATTTAATGATGCTCAAATTGCATTTCCCACTGATGGGTGATGATGAGAATTTTAACCGTTTTTTTGACTTTGCTAACGGATCACTAGTGCCATTAAAATGGAAAAAAGTCGTAAACTAAAAATTAGTGGAGAGAATCTACAAATAACCAAAAATAAAATAAACTGCTGGATGTAGAGACCTGGAGATACCCAGTAGTAAGTACGCGTTCCAAAGACACGCACTTTTAATAATATATTCATACCCTTTGAGCCTAGTGCGAAAATGTACAGGGTATGGACGAGAGTAGTGGGCAGTCAGCAGACAAAGATGAACAGTCGACCGACCGTGTGGTAATTAGAATTAAGAAGCATTAAAAGAAACTCAACAAAATTCACACAATGCGCTCAAAGCGAAAGTCGTAAATAAAGCCATAAAAATGTACGAGTAAAAACGTAAAGCCAGTGTCTGGTGTTCCTTTATTCTTCTTCTTCATCTTCTTGGTGAACTGTGGAAACTTAATTAGTTTGAAGAGTTGCGTGAATACTCCACGAATACTCCGACCTGACGTAGCGATAAACACCCAACGAGATAACAATTAGTTTGGTACGATTCGAACTAATTTATGAATGCACCTTGTTGACAATGCCGCTTTTGGTCAGCTCGTAAAAACAGTTGGTGTGTCATAAAATAATAAGAGTAATAATTACTACGACAATGAATATCAAGAGGCCCACTCGTGTTCCCATTCCCAAATTGCCCACTTCGGGCACAGCTGGGCACTGCGTGGGTGAGCTGAGCTCTTGAGAATTACAAGCTCGATTGATCACAATGCGAGTACAAACAAATTTGCTAGTTTACTGTACTTGCACTTGGACTCAAGCAAATTCGAATAGCAAACATTATTTTTTGATTATTTTTACCTTGTTTTCCATTCTTTTCTTTTTTTGTCAAGTGTAATCCTGCATTGAATGGATTGGGCCCTTCTTGGCCTCCTCAATGGAAGAATAATGCCCGAGCGCAAGCTGTTGACATGCAATTTGTTTGAACGTATTCAGTTGCCCTCATCCTCCTGCCACTGTTCATGCTGATCCTCGAATGTGCCCGGCACTCCAACCCCAAGGCGTACACAATTGACATTTGCTGTGCCAAGTGACAATGGCGGATTTACTTGAGCATGCGACTGCGGCTACGACTACGAATCCGAATGAGAATACGGATTTAGCTGCAGGGACTTGGGCAACTGCAACTGCAATGGCAACTGCAACTGCGGCTTTGGCTTATTCATTTGTAATTGGACATCCATTTTGCTCCTTCCTGTTTTCAAACATGGCTTAAGTTCTGAGCAGAGGGAAGTGAAGTGAAGTGAAGTGAAGAGTATATGTATACTAAATATTGCTTAAGTTTATGATTTATCTAAAACTGAGATTATCTGAAATCTATGAACATTTACTCACTTACCTTATAAGCTAAGGCAGTCGCATATTATTTTTATGTAATTAGCCTCAATGAGCGCCCAGAGTATCTCAAAGTACTGCCCACCAAATAATAAAAGAGTATATTAGAGTTAGAAAGAGCTTCTAGAGAAAAAAGCAAAGCATATAGTATTTATGAGCACATGTGGGACATACTTATGTATGTATGAACTGTTTATTGTAAGCCAGGCCAAGCTTAAGTAATTCCCAGAGTATAACTTAATTAATTGCAGCTAATGTAATACCCGGCGCGTAAATGAGAAGAGCTGCAACATAAAAGCCGCAAAAGTGAGCAGCAAGAACAACAACTTGGCCAACACACACATGGCTAGTTACGGTCACAACATTAGATGGCTGCCGACATGGAGATGTTGCAACAATAAACATTACAAAAATTGAATTAAATATGAAAAGCGTAACATGAACAACAGCAGCCAGAGGGGCTTTAAACGTGCAGCATGCAGCATGCAGCATACAGCATGAAGCCTCGGGGCGTGGCTCAAATATGAGAATTTAATAAAACATTTTTAATGTAATTTTTGCACTTGGCAAAGCACGAGTAGTGGGAGGAGTGTGAAGTAGCAGAAGCAACCGGAACCGTCACTTGACCCGAATGGGATAGAACACGAAGATTCCGCACAAATGCCAAGTGAATGTTGCAACTTGCTGGGTGCAGTGTGTGGCATGAAGTATGAAGACCAGCATGTTGCCCAGTATGTTGTGTTGTTATGTGTGTAATCTGGCAGTCGACTGGCAGTACACTGGCATGCAATGCAGCCTTCGAGCCTGGCTAATTGGGACAGCTTAAGGCCTTGCTTCTATCTTTTACTCATGTGTTGTGTGTTGTTTGTCGTTTGTTATGCCCAGCGAGGACGTGTTGGCCACGAGCTAAATACTAAATGAATTTAAGGCATTTATCTGAATTAGAATCATGTTTAAGTGTAATTGTGCACAGCAAAACACACCAAACCGGACCTGCAATTATACTTACCTATTATAACTTTCAAATTATTTATCAACATAAAACATAACTTGAAATGTATTTCACTTATTGCTTTAAAGACGGGAGTTCTTACAACGAGGCCATCAGTTGTTCTAAATGTTTTTTTTCTGATGAAACCATTTTTTGAACTAAAGCTTCGGGTATCTTAATAAGACTTAAAACAAATCCATCTTAATATTCTGACCACATTGAAAGAGGCATCTCCGGTCTTATAAAGTATCTATATTCATCATAGAGAGAATATTGTTATCAGATTCTATGTCCGTCTGGTTGCCTGTTTGAAGAGAGAGACTTCAAGAACCAGACACTCTAAATTCAAAAGCAGATTAAATGTGTTTGGTCACGCTAGAGCTGCCAAGAGATCATGTTTGTTTTAGAATTTGGCTAACCCCCATATACATATCAAGCATGTAAGAACGCTACCGACGAGTCTGCTCGACTTTAAGACACCCGCAGTACACGATTTTTACTCACATAAAATTAATTCTTAAGAAACTTTCACTTGTGTGTTTTCCGAACTTGACTTACTTAGTTACATACCCTGACACCTGGTAGCGAATATCTGACCCTCAAAAAGAATTGACTGTAGCATTGATACTTGTTTTATTTTTAGTAATTATCTATTATCTTAATGTTACCAATGTCTATAAATTATTGCGATATCTGAATTACAGCAAAAGCATGTATTTTCTACCATCAGTTCAGTATATTAGGTCATACATCACATGTTACTCAAAGCTATTGAAGAGGTGAAACACCATTAAGTCATCGTTTTACAATATGAGAAGGGTGTCTAGAAGTTAGTCATACATATATGTTGCTTTTCAGTTGAAGAACCGACACTTGACATAATCATTAGAAGCATTTCGAGAACAAGAGAACCAGCATTAACAACAAGGAACTCAGAATGCCAGCTTTTCGCATGAAAACGCACTTTTCCAACCTGAGCTTATGGCACTTCTGATGAATTCTTCCAAATAAAAGATTTCCATGGTTTGACGCGTTGACAGCTTTTCACCGACAACTGAGTCGCAACGAGCAAGTCTAGAATTCAATTGCAAAAAGCTTTGCACTGCCATTTTCAGGCAGCCAGCAGACACAACCCTCAGTCCCTCAGTCCTCCCCTACCAGCCACCCTTGAATGCGGTGTCTAAGTTATGCGTAGTCGTCGCTGTTGTTGTTGTTGTTCTCTGGCTTTAAATTTCACATGCTTTTGGATTTGGCAGTGCAAAAAGTCAATGCAACCACAACAAAAACTCGAATGGCAGCAACAAATGCCAAGGCTTATTTACACACACTTCACCCCGGAGTCCATCACTTCATCGTGCAACACACTCGACAGCTTCGAAACACCCAACACTCAAACACTCAAAAAGCGACGCAGCAACGAATTGCATTCATTATGTTTATACGAATGCAATTCAGTTGCCATCTCTCTCTCTCGTTCTATCTCATTCTCCCTCTCATGCTCTATCCTGTCTTTTCCTTTCACTCACTCTCTTGGCTGAAGCAATGCCTGACCTTTTTGCATTTTTCGTTTGCGAAAAACGGCTAAAAATACTTGAATAATGTTCGGTCTGTCTGTCTGTCTGTCTATCTGTCTGACTGACTGCCTGTTGTTGTTGTTGCAGTTGTTGCTTTGAATGCACAGATTTAATAGGATTTTAGTGCATTGAAGTGATTTCTCAACATCGCCCCATCACCATGATGATGACGATGCTGTTGATGTTGATGATGTAAATGTAAATGGCACTGCCAAAGGAAAGGAAAAAGGGAAAGGGAAAGGGAAATGTCGACTATGACTCTGACTCGGTCCTGTTGAGTTATGCGTGCTAATTCAGAAAGCGAAGCTATGTCCACTAAACGTAGGCAGTATGCGTGGGCTCTCGTCCTTTTCAAAAGCGCATCTCTTTCCGTCATAATGACCAGGCCATTAATAAGGCCAACAGTTTGTGAAGTGCAATAGTAATTTTTGTAGCTGAAACTACGAGTACTGCACTACTTTTGAACTAGCTAAATCGAATAAATGTATAATTAGATTGGAGTATGTACAAGTACAATGCATAAGAGTTAACTTCAATCACAGTTTCAATCACAATTTATTTAATATAAAAATTCACACAAAAATAATAATATTAATGGAATTTTACATTTTTAAACAAAACTATTACTATGTGTTTTTTTTTTGAACAACTAGAAAAGTGATGTCCGACATAACAAACGTGTAAATATTTAGATATTTACGACATTCGTGTCCATTGAAAGCTCGCCATTAAGAGACACTAGCAGTAGAAGGAAGCGAAGCTCGCCAGCGCTTCCCAAATGGCTAAAATGGGCGAAGGATCTAGGAAGACTGGCTCAAACCAGTCACAATGAAAAGAGGGTGACTGAGAGACTAAGGATTGAGAATGAGTGAGTGTAGGAGAAGGTTTTTGTTGGTAGCTGGAACTTGTGGTAAAATTTATGACTTGCCCTTAGCTACTAATGAGTTTGTCGGCATCCGTCAGTTGAGCCGCTTGGCCGGCGCCTAGAAAGCAGCTTAAACCAAAACGCCGGACCTTGAGCTCCCAAGCCGACACACACTCATATCACAGAAGAACACACACTCAAGCGGACACTGGCAAGAGAGTACAACTTAATGGGTTAAAAATGCGTAAACGATTTTGGGCGTCGTAAGCTTCTTAGATATTTGCATCAGATTTGCCATAAATTGTGTGTGTAGGCGAGGTCGCTGGGCGGAACAGCTAACCGAGCCTTGGCGGAAGCATTTTGATTGATTTACTCACAAGCACACATACTCGTACACCCACACATGTAGCACCATAAGATGGATCAAGTGCAGAGCTGAGTGACTTCCTCCAGCAGAGGCAAGGGCTCATCCTATGTGCTCCTGTAATTTACCATACCATAAAGCCAAAATGCGGCCGTATTTCTTCAACTTCCGGCATTAAGTGCACACAGCATCAACAGCAGCAAATTAATTAAGTGACGTTGCCAAAGAGCTTCGACCTCACACAACCATGAGGACAATTCCAAGAGTATGCATGCACGTGTGTGTGTGTGTGTGTGTATATGAGTGTGTTGTCAAATTAATTAAACGCACACCACAGCGATAATAACAACAAAAACACCAACAACAATCACAAACGAGGGAAGGAGTAGGAAAAGCCAAAGCAACTGCACTCAATTCCCCCGATTTGCCTTTCTCATCTTCTTCTTGCTCTTCTTCACGCTGTGGAGCTTTGCTGTGGCTTTTGGTAAGCTTTCGTAATTTACACCTGTCCGTGTTGATCCAATTGGAATAACAAAGGCTAACACAGGAGTCTGTCTGACAGACACTTCTGCACTCAATTAAATACAGAAGAATGTAGAACTCATTCGGCGATGGACTTTAGGTTGACAATACGATACAGATACATATCGTATCGTACTGGCCTTTGGGTCTCCTCTGCTTAAGGCAGTCAAAACTTTTTAATTGTATAACCTATGCATGTTAAATCCCTCTATTGTATGTATATAAAAGTTTTCTGCTCCTCCACCTCCTATATATTATATTATAATTTTAAAATTTTGTAAATGCAACAGGCATATTAGTATTTCATATTTTGTAGTCCATTTTTACCACCAGCAGATTCAGTTTTCTTAAAATGAGCAACATGGTCAATATTTAGTCAAAGCTCATAGTATAAACGAGTATAATGAAATTTAGCTATTAACTTTAACCTATCATCCGAATGCCTTAACCTACCATCTGAATGCTCGTATGTTGCCTACTTTTTTGGGGAATTATTGATTTTGAAACAAGCTCAGCAAAAACTAAGCCCAATTGTGCCAAACGAATCACCTGCTGCCAACATTTCAATAGATCTATGCTCCAAAATTGCTTTTTAATGCTTTGAAGGCTTTGCAATGAGTGTACATGACAAAGAGGTACACAACATTCATACATACTCGTATGTAGTATATATGTGTGCATATCAATGACTGGCATCAGGCAGCACTCTTTCATAATCCCCCTAGAAATCGACTCACTCCGAGTCCTTCTGCCTCTCACCCTCAGTTGCAGAGTTGCCTAATTTCCATAGCAAACGACCCAACTAAGCTGCTTCGCAATCCTCTCACAATATCAATTCATGTCACTGAAGCCTTTTCTATTTGGCGTAAAAATTTAGCCCATACGACGATGCGATGGACGGGGCGTGGTCCACACACAGTTCGCACGCCTCCACCCAACGGAAAAATTCTCAAAGCATGCCCCTCAAAAATTGTCGAAACTAGGCTAATGGATTATTTTCACAATGCTCGCAAAAATGTAGTCAAAATGCGAATAGAAACGAAAGTGGATGAGTGATGTATTTAAAAGTTAGTCAAAGTATCTTTGTAGCCCAAATGAAAATTGTGGTTTAGAAATTAAACGTAAAACTTTACTGTATATTGGGCGTAAATTTAAGAACTTGTACATAGTTGTTACTCACTGCTTGTAGTAATAATGTATTTATTATTTAGTAAATAATATTTACTTTACGTTTTAAATGATGCAACATTTTCTCCAATTTAAAATTTGCACTGACCTTCTCCTCAAGCAAATCAAATACAAGTCATTATAGGAGCTGTTTGCAAATTGAAGCTATTAAATAACTAATTACAATCATTGCGAATGATGACAAGATTCGTTATCCATTTGCACCAAGCAACACTTTAGCCTCATCTATAAATAATTTATTGTAATGAAATTTGCTAATTGCTAAATGTTCAAATTGCAGGACAGGTCAAACTTTTGGCTTTAATTTAATTTTTAATGTTTAAGTTCTGACCAGACACTTACATAGAGATGCCGACGCACTTTAGGGCGAAATGGGAATTGAAATCTTGACTCTGGCATCTTGTTGCAGTAAGCCAAATGCCAATATTTGTCTGGCCTGAGCATTTACCAGTAAGTGTGTTGTCTTCGGAATGAATGAATATGAACGGACGAGTATTCGTGCGAATGTTCACTTAACCTCTTTTTGTATACTTGCCAACAAGATTTTCAATTAAAATTGATTTTATGCAAATTTTCAATTAGTCAAACACATTTTATCAACAAGGATACAGGATGCACAGCCAAGGATGTGTATATGAATGTGAATCAAGCTCGTCATCATTGTCAGTAACGTCATCATTGGCAGACATGGCCGAGAGACTTGTGTAAACCACTTGAGATAAATAGATTTTAAGATGCAATCGCAGCATCTCTTTCTCTCTCCCCCTCTCGCACTCCCTCTCTGTCTTTCTGCATTGCCTGCCGCTTATTTATCTCCAACTTAACCCTCGACCATTTTTGCAGCTCTTGAATGCTGATTAAGTAATTGCATTTGCCCAAAATTGTACAACATTTTGGCGTTGACTTCATTTGCGCTGCCTTTCAGCGTCAATTACGAGTTGAGCGACAAAAAAGAGATACTCCATCTCTCCCTTCAGTTTTCCCTTGGAGCATATAGTATTTTCATATGTATATGTCTGCGTGCATGCGTGTGTGTGTGTGTGTGTTTTGTGTGTTTGTCTATCGCCTAATGTTTTGCAGCTCTCACTAATTGCATTAAAAAAGTAGACGCGCTGGCTTCCCCTCCAGAATGAGACGCCAACTGCTAGTCTGGCGCTTGCTAAATTATTTAAGCCCGATGAGAACATTTAAATGCAGAGACGCCGCACTTCGGATACCCTTACAGTAATGTTAGTAAACACTTGTCTGGCTTAGACGAAAACACCCAGAGCCGACGAGGGCAGCTCAAGAACAGACTGGCACTTGGATGGTCAGCTAGTCAAGTAATTGTAGTCATTGCATTGGGCACACCCTCTAGATAGATGTGCAGGAGGTGAAGTGAAGTCTCTGTTTTGTTTTATTGCGTTGTCTTTACGCTTTTATGCTGCAATTTGGTTGCATGTCAGTTCCGAAATGCTTTCAGACATTGTTCCCAGGCTACTTCACATGATATTCCATTAGTCAGCAGTTGCTCTACTTGGAGCAATTGCTAAATAGTCCCGTGTTTTACCTGGCGTATGCTTAATTTGCAACTAGACAGCAGTTGGCTTAAACTAAAATGAAATTCCATAACTGAAATTGACCACAATACAGTCTAACTGCGAGATTTTAGAGTAAATGAATCAGGGAACATCGATTACTAATCACTGTCTAAGTCATCATCGTCTTCATCAGCCTTTTCATCGTTCTCTATGAGAAGTCATGTAAACCTCATAGCTCAGGAATGCAACCAAATTTGCTAGCTGTCAACATGTTTTTGCAATTAAGTTACGGTTTTTCTTGTTCAAATATTAGCACTTACATTTTCAATAAATGTCCCAACTACTCCTAGAGTAGTCAACTCATTTGCATGGGACGACAAGGGACGTCAGGATTTGTATATGCAGACGGACAGCTTGGCATTGAAAGTACTCGTAGACGCAGTCGGTGAATGGTACGCTCAATTTGGTTGAGTGTGGAGACGATGACTACTCTTGAAATACAAATAACAATGGCACGCACTGATTTGACCAGGGACGAGACAGAGGCATGGGGCATGAGGACAGCACATTTGTAAATAATGCTGGAGAGACGATTACGAGTGCTTTGATTGGCCCGAAGACAGGATGGGGCAATTAGCAGATGGGCAATGGCCAGCAGGCACAAATGGAGCTCAAGCTTTGGCTGTAGCCGATGCACAGACTCAACAAGCGGTGAATGCCTCACTAAGTACATGAATAAATAAACTGAAGGCACTTGTCCTCAGCTCAAACTGCAACTCCAACTCCAACTCCATCTGCAACCGCAAGTCAAAGTCCAATTCCAGCTCTGGCGCTCTTAGTCACAGTCAACACATGTTAACAACTTGATGGCCAAAAGTCAAATGGCTTAAATGCCCAGCACATTGTAAGCAAACAACGTCAGTCCCGCACAGGCACCACAAAACACCACACCACACAGTCAACCACTGACTATGCACAAAGGGGCAAAAAGAAAGAAATCAAGCGAAGCCCAGCAGTGGGACATACAAGTACTCGTATGCAAATTGAGGCAAATAAAATTATTATTCAAATTTTTGGCATGTCCCATGAGCGTTAAACTAACAGCCAGCAGAACAATGGACAACAACTTGCAACTTGCCATGTAGCAGGATGTCTACTCCCTATGACTTCCCTTCGAATGGGGTGACAGTCCAAACAACATCAGAAACGGTTCATAAATGTCAAGTTCCCGCCATCGCTGTCGCCTTCAGTACCCTGTGGATAATGATGATGATGCTGCTGTGGATGTCAGCTAATGTGTGCTGGATTGTGAGTTGTCCTCAATGACATTTTCAGATGAAGCGATCAACAGTAATGTCAAATGGACACAGTGGAATACGCTCTATTACCATCCAAGCTGTACATTTACAGTGCAGGTGTTCAAGCTTATTAAGCATTCTGTATTGAAGAGAAATATCAATACACTTGCTCACTTTTTACAAGGGCCATGCAAATTGTCAATCAGAGTTCAGGCTGCCTCTTAGTCCCTTTTACACAGTCCTGCAGCAACTCTTAGACAAATAGTTCACATTGTTTTAGAAGGCAAACGCAAGCCATTAGCCTGGCCAAAATGTTTCTTAGCCAGACAACGAAAGGCCAGCTTCTTCTTCTACCGCTTTTGGACAGACACTGTAAAAGTGTTACGCCCACAAATCACGCCCAGCACATCGCAACCTCACAACAGCAACAGCAACAAAACGAAACGAAACAAAACGAGCCACCCAAACGGCAAAAAATGACAGGAATTTTACAGGCAGTCAATTATGGCTTGGTCTAGACTCTAGAGCAATACAGACAACGGTCGGATGGTCCGAGATTGGGAATCGGTTGCGTACTGGTAGCCCACCAGACGTCAGCCACTGAGACCAAGCAGCAAACCCACAACGCAAAAGCAAAAGTTGTTACTATTTTTATACTAACTACCCAAACGACTGGAAGAGCATATCAGCTCGATGACAATCTATGAATATATATGGCTCTCACAATTAATGCAAAAAGAACACGTCGATTCAAGTCAAATAAATAAAAATAATCAAATAATAAAAAAAACTATTTATTAAACAAATCTGAAACGATATTTTGAACAAAATTAAAGTACAAATTCAGTAAACAATTTTCATAATTCCCGAAATTTCAATAATTAAAATAAGTTTTCCAAACTTAGTACATGTTTCATTTAGTTGACAAAGTAAAGCCTAGCTCTTATCTCACTGTCGAGCATACTAAATAGACACTTGATACACTTGCTACCCGAAGATATGTTGTATATAACAAGAGATGGAGTTGCCTCTAAGGCCACAACGAATATATATTCTTGATCAGCATCAACAGCCTAGATAATAATAGACATATCTATTTGTCCGCCAGTTTCTTTGAACATATAAATCTCAGGAACCATAAATGCTGAAGCTATCAAATATTAGACTTATCAATATTTTTATAACGCCCAGTAAATTATAGTTTTGATGAACCTGATGAAATGTGCATCTGCATATCTTCAGTTGCTATGTCTCTAGTAATGATAATGATAATGACATTTAGTGTCATTACAATTAAAATTTGTAGCAATCCCAAAAATTAGTAGCGCGTATCACACAGTCGAGCAGTCTCGACTGAATCTTTCTTACATGTTCTTGCTGTGGCTGCATCTTGTTGTTGGACTGTGTTGAAACCAAAACGCGCATTTTCCATGTGATTGGCAGAAAAAACCCGGCTAACAGAAAGGAGGGAAACGAGGCGGACCAAATCGACATATTGACAGACTAAATGGAGTTGTGGGTTTTGAGTAGTAAATCAAGTTAGGCACTCGCAACACACACACACACACACACACACATAAATTGTTTGCTGCATGCATAAGCGAAAATTGCATGCCGCAGAGAATTTGCCCAAGAATCGAGTGAAAAAAGCATACAAGCTGTATAAAATATGGGCAAACCAAAGCTCAGATACTCTGCAATAATTGTTTCAATAACAATAGTAATGCAACCACGAGTTGGCAGCACGTTCTCGTCGAGTGGGCATCACTGTTACACCTGATTACCCAGTGAATAAACCTCCTGTTGTGTTTGACGCTCAGCTTAATTCTTATTCCGATGCGTCTCGTGTGAGCTGTAAATGGCTTCACAATTTTGACTAGCATCCACTTTCCTTCGAAAGTTCTGTTTGTTCTCTTTACGTTGACAGCAAGTTAGCCCAAGAGTCAAAGGACTGAGGGACTTGTTGTCTGGACTCAGTGTTTGGTGGTCCATTTGGGGACTGCCCGAGCAGCTTTTGTTGTCTGTCAAGCAGAGTGGCCAAATATGGTTGTTAGTTTTCCAGACAGCAGCCCCTTTTCCTTGCCCTTTCCCTTTCCCTTTCCCTTGCGCACTTCCACCCTCCATCTGTATTTGCATATTTTTGCTGGCCAAGTTGTGTTTTTGTTTCCGCGTCTTTGCTTCTCCTGGGAGCTGTCTTTGGTCACTCGACCTGTGTGCCACTAGGTGGGGCAGTCAGCCTTTTGCTAGTTTGCACAAAATCAAAATCAAAACCAAAGTTCGTTTATTGCCAGCGTATCTCATGTGGCTGTAACTCGTCAATGTTGATGTGGATGGCACTGTCTGCCCCGTGAGACAACTTAGTCAGTTGTTGCCACTGCCTCACATTGTTTACACCCTCTCCAGACTGCCCTTTGGCCGTGCCATCCACTCAACGGTAGTGCGGCTCTAAAGCGAATGTTTATGCAAAACTCACGACCCCCTCGATCACACAGACTTGATAGAACCCGCATTGCATTCATTGTTTCAGTCGCGCTTGATTCATAAAACATGAGATCCTGTGATGGAATCGCAAATGGAATCAGAGAAGCTGCATGCCAGATACATTCAGAGAGAGAGTACATACCAAAAATGAAGAGGAATTCAGTGTACCCCAACTTAGACTCCGTATAATTGTTTAAATTGCAGTCTGGTCTGCTGATAACTTCATTTAGAAAACTTGACTTGACCATCAAACGATTCATTGAACCGCCAGCTACCATCTGGCTGCCATCTCAACACCAAGTTTGGGCTTTGTTTGAGTGTGTGTTGAACAAGGGCCCAAAGTGCAACATGTTTGCCTAATTGGCATGAGCAAAAGGGTCCTAAAGTGCAGTCTGGGGTCGGGTTTTTTGCTCCTTCGTTCCACGCCACTCGCCTCTGTCTATTGCTCTTGGCATAATCTCAAGGTACTCTTTCTCGATGGGTAGTCAAATGTGCAGAGCATATTTGTACAACCAACCTCAGCATTTATTGACATCTTATGGGCGTAGCTGTCTGAGAATTTACTACAAATTGGCAAAAGTCGGCAGCGGCAGCAGCAGCGGCAACAGCTGCCACTTGCCATTTGCCACTTGCCACTCGAGTCTTACTTTAGCTCAGTTTGCGAACTGCTCTTTATGCAACTTTCATTAGTTTTGAGTGGGTGCTTCTTTTGTTCCACTCTGCTCCATTCTTTCTACCCCCTTCTGGCCTCTCGCCAATTCATGCAGTGACCAGGTTCAGAGTTCAAGCGACCAAACACCCAACGGCATTGTTTCAAGTTACCAAATTTAATTAGACAAATTTTTAATTGATATCATATGGCCAACGCCCAATTGTCGGCTCCTCTTGGCATCTTGTAAAGTGGCCCCGAAAGTTGCACATTCAACTTGCCACAACGCAGCACGCCAATTATTTGTTTGCCCGCCTGGAGCAAGAGCACCATGCAATGCTCTCTAGCACATCATGAAGTCGAATAAGTTGATTACTTTCGAGTAGCCTCCAAAAGCGGCAAACAAGCTCAGGAACTTTCATTTCTACAAGCATGCAAAGTCATTGCAAAGAGAGTCAAGTGTCAGTCATCCACGCAAAGTGTTGCCACATCTTATAAATCACCCTCAAATGAGCATTGTTAAGTTGGCAGCGCCTCAAAATTAAATTAAATAATGCAGAAATTGCTGCAACGGTGATATATACGAGTATATTAAATTACTTCAAAAGATAGCTCTTATTTGTTGACCTTAAAAGTACAATTTGTTAATTCAGCTTACTATTTAGCTAGTCGTGAATTAAGGAAAGAGTATTGTATTTTTAAGTACGCCAGCACATAACAGATTCCAAGCCCAAGGCAATGTGGGGAGTTAAGCATTTACTGTAGTCTCCACAAAGCATGCCCGGCATCACCCTATTCCTCCATAAGGCAGCCTCTCCCTTCGCCTGGTTTCATCTTTATCTCTTTGCTGCCATGTACTTTTGTTTTAAGTCAAAGCATTTAAAAGCTAAAGCCCAGTTTTAGCTGCAAAAAGTGGCAAAAGGGTTGCCCTTCTGCTGTATTCGAGTGGTAGTCAAGCTTGGGGTTGTGTCGGGTTGTCGGGTGTTGTCAATGGCAGGCGATAAGGCTATTGCCACCCTCGACATGAGGGGGGCGTTGGAGTATATAATGTGCCTGCAGGTTGTAATATTAATTGTTTTTACCGTTGAGTCTTTCGGGATACTGTGGTGGGGAATTGCAGTCGGAATCGGAGAGACAGCATAGCATGGCAGGAGAGCCTGGTCAAAGCAATATTGAATGCCTTTGACAAGCACTGCAATCGCCCAGGAGTCTGTGCTTAACTTGCAATTAGGCGCCGCGTGTGCCTCGATATCGACCAGGACATGTCCAGGACATTTGCTTTGATTCAATTAGCCGGCAGCATCAGCAACTGCCAAGTAGGCAAGACCGCATGATCCAACAAGATTCTCGATTCATTAAGGCTACGAAATTCGATTAATTGAGCATTTGTGCGGCTTTGCGTAGGTAGATGAGGGGAACTGGGGGAAGTTGGCAGAACACGAACTATGTTTATTCAAACAGGCGACTGCCCACAGTGTCACTTGTCGCCAACAATTGTCGCTGATGCTTCGAAGGCTGACAAGCCAAAACTTTTCTTATACCCTCCAACTCACACGCTCTCTCCTCCTCCTTATCTAGCCACATGTCACCGTATGCCAATGACATTTCCGGCTTGCTTTTGACTTAATTTGATTAAAAGTTTTTGTCGCAGCAATTGAAATTCGTCGCCTGACGAACAAGTTCCTCACTTTGTTAGCGGAGTTATTCTATCCCCTCCCTCGAGCCTTGTTCACCAATCGATTTAAGCCGCACAAAATACAAATTGAATCCTTAGATAAACACTGCCAAATATCTACATCTACAGCTTTTAATGACTTAATTGTCTGCTCAATTAGGCGACAACTGGCTGAACACAAAACATTCAAGATACAGAAAACAATTTTAAGCTCGCGCTGATCCCATAATATCTAATCAGCTGGACTCAGAATTGACTAGATTTCAATATTAATTCGCAACACAAAATAAAGCATTTGAGACTATTAAAATGTCAACGTGTTTGGAGAGAGCGTAGAGATAACATTGTATTGTAAAGGAGTCGACTATGAGCTACCCTCTGAGCCCTATCAAACATTTAAGTTCAACCCACATTATATTTTACAATAAATTGACCGAATGTATTTGTTTAGGTTTATTTAATATCAATGCCATGTATAGCAATGTCTCCTTCGGCCGGTTACATGTATGTATTTGCGCAAAACTATTACCCCCGATTTCACACATAAGCACAGGGTATACGAATGAAGAAATAAGTAAATGCCAGTTAAATGATTGAGTATGTGAAATGAGAATCAACATTCGTAAAGACCAATCAAATATTAACGAATGATTCATGTATAACTATATACTATTTAGAATTATTTTATATATTCAATCGAGTCTGATTGTTAGGTTTGGTAAATGTCGAACGAAATTCAAATTCAATGACACCTTAAACTATAGTATTTCATCTTTAGACATTTTCTGTTTTCTTTGTTATTAATATATAATATTAAATGTATACACATTAGAATATTTTAATTATGATCATAAGTTGACTATAGTTCACATAGCTAACACTCCAACCAAACACACCTTGGTAAAATACAATCCGGTTTAAATAATTATCAAATTTGTTGCAAATTTAATCCAATTCAAATAAATCGCTTTTATAGAATACTCGTAATACTATTTTAAAAAATGAATTGAATTTAAAACTCTTTTAATTTTCCAACTCATTTAGATATACAACTTTCGATGGAGACTCTTTAATTTTATCCTCCAATTCCCTAAATTATTCAGTCTCTGATTTTACGGAACTTGCATATTGAAGAACAGTTTTCAGAACTTGTTAGCAATGTGAAAAACACATTGTGCATTCAATTCTTTAGAACTCGAACATTCAATTGTGTATGTGACAAATTTTAACTGCATCACTAACCGATCTCTGCACATGTGAAAACTTTAATAAAATGCTTAATATAAGTATGTGAAATTTCAACGAAATATTTATTCAAACCAAATGTTTTCGAATCTTCTAGCGATGATTGCTAATCAGTGCAGCATATAGGATAAAAATTACAAAATATCAAAAAATAAATATACCACATGTTGTAGAAATGAATTCAATTCGTTATAACTCAGTCTTGCGTATTAATAACTAATCTTATCAATGGATGCTTTTAGTTGTAAATTGTGCTTTAGTTACTGAAAGTCAATTCATTAGCAAAGTGACATTCAGCTCAAGGTTCATTTGCGTACATTAATTGAGCTTCTATTTAGTCAAGTGCAAAACGATTTGACTTCATTTGTTGAGAATGAACAAAGAAACCGTTTGCGATGAATACTTTTGGATCAATTCCTTTTTGGCTTTTGAGTTTTTAATTAATTTTGAAAACTACTTCTCTCGGACTCGCCTCAGATATCCAGTTACTGATGAAGGTCCTCGCTGATTTGTACTGCATTTACACATTAATCTCGCAAATGTTCAAGTGCCCAAGGGGATGGGAGGGGAGGGGGTGGGAGAAAGAAAGAAAGAGCAAGGCAATACACTGCTTCAATTTACTGATAGACGCCTTCATCAAACGATTTTTAATTTCATTTCTCTATCATCCTTCGCCTGCGTCTCTTTCCATATTAGATTGTCTATCTCTGTATCGACAAAGAGAAATGCAACGCTGTTAACATTTTGTCCAACGGGCAGGACGACAGCGTCGAGTTTTGTGGTCAATAATGAGAAATTCCTTAGGTTGCGCTTTGTAATCATCGAATAAAGCTTGGGGAAAAAATTAAACAAGAAGTAAAATGGAGAAGAGGAGTCAAGAGACGGGAGACGGAAAAACAAAGCAAAGTATTTGCAGTCCATTCAATTAAGTAATGGCGAAAAGGGAACCCCTAAAAGCTTTGACAACTTTGCTTTGCCCTACGAATTCATTTGAATTCTTGACATTTCGTTAGGCGTACGCATGGGGGATGTCAAGCATGGCATGCACGAAATATCCTCTGGATTTGAAGCTTCTTTGGCTGTCTTTTCTTTGTCCTAGGGACAGGAGGTGAAGTAAAGACTTGACTCTGCTTGACTTCTATTCCCAAACATCTTCCTCGCTCTGCAAGTTTAAACCAGCTTTTGTTTTGTTTGCTTGCTTTCCAAAATGTCAGTTACATGTGTTGTAAGTGTTATGAGAAAAGTCAACTGGAAGTGTTCGAGACAGAGTCAACATTACTCATACGCATAGAGGGCGCTCAGTGCACATTTTTGAAAATTTAACAATGCTGCAAAGAAGTCGCTTTTTATTGCTCAAACTTCTTATCTGGTATGAAACATACGTCCCTTCCACATTGACATTCCCATTCCCATACCTATTGCTCTCTACATTCACTTGCAGTACCATCTATTTAGGTCTAATCAAAGCAAAACAAAGGCCCAAAAAAATTCTCATTACATGCGCACACATTTCATTTTGCTCGGGAAACACTCTCCGGGCCCATAAAAGTCAAATGTGGCACTTAAAGTGGTCCATTTCAGTAGACACGAACGAGGGTCCCACAGGTGTGTTCCCAAGCCCAAGCCCAAGCGCAAGTCCGACACCCTTCAAATTAAATGAAATGCGTAAAAATGGCAACAATTTGATTTTGTCAGATTTTCAGCCAGACATGTACTGTCCTGGTCTGATCTTTGGGGTGGGAGGACACGTAAATAGCACAATGGTCGAAATCGAGAGCCCTCCGCTAAAAACGCATCTTCATGCCTGTCTGTCTGCTACTTCCCAGCATCCCTGGCTGCTCCCCGTTGCCCAGCTCAAATTGCACGCGCGGCTCCCAAGTTGCTAATTTAAGTGTAATAATCCTCAAAGCCAAGGAAACGTGAGCCAATTTATATGCAAGCATTAGAGGGCAGTCCTGAGCTGAGAGCTGAAAGCTCAGGGGGTGTCAGGGAGAGTTTCAGGGTTTGGAAGTTTGGGAGTTCGGGCTTCGGGGTTGGAAGATGCTGCAATCACCTGCTCCGTTGCTTGGGTATTTCCGCAAACGGATTTCACTTTGGCTAATAATAGTGAAGCAGACGGAAAATTATGAAACAACACAGCAACAGTAGGCGAGGCAACCACAACAAACAGTTCATACTCCCCTGCCATACACAGTCGACCCCTGATCCCATGTTAAAATAAATTTAATATTGATTCAGCTTTTGTAATGAGAAACGCGACGTCATCAAAAGTCCACTTAATACCCCCTCGGCCTAGTTTAAAAGCGTTTGCTTTGTATGCTCCTGCGGCGGGGAACCTGTTTGTTGTCATTGCTGTCATTGTTGTTGGTCAAAATTAAATCTAGGGATGGGCACTGTCTACATTGTCTATGCTGTTGACCAAAGCTCCATTGTCGCTGTTGTTGCATTTTTGCTGCCAAATTAAAAACCTCTTAAATTATGCTGATGACCATGGATACATTTAGAAGCTTCTCCTCCTCCTCCTCCTTGTGTCCGTCTCACCCAGTATGCTCTGCCAGACAGGTGGGGGATTTTATGTTTTGTCGGATAGGCTTGGGCTTTTCATTATACTTACGTAATGCTGGTCATTGAGAGCAGACACCAAAAGCACTTAACACGATGCCCGTTTTCATTACATTTCCCATATAACATAAATGCCCAAAAGCAGCCCACAACCCAATGGCGCAGAACGGGGTAGATGAGGGCAACAAAATGTTGTTGTTATAAATTTGTTGGCCCCCAAGCACGTTTCGGATCGTGAACGCTCCATGTTTAGGAAAGAGCAGTCTCCCCAATCCTTAACTATTTCTCTGCCCATTTCTGATCATATCTCCCGTTGAAACCGGTTCCATTCGTTCCGAGCATTCCATTTATTGCGCTTGTCATAAGCTTTGCAGCTTAAAGTCCCGCAGGCGTTTGTTGTTTACCGTTAAGTATTATGCCACGCCCACACGAAATCCAGTTATTTACAGAGCAGCTCATTAGGCGCCATTCCGCCCCACTAATCCCCCTCCTTGATACTCGCACACAGGCAGAACCACAAAAGGGTTTTACTTGGAACTACAGGAGTGTTCATGGACAGTTTGCCACTTGTCGCATTCCAATTTTCAGATTTTTAGGACCGCCAACCGCTGAGTCAGCCCGAAATGGGATGACAGTTGTCTATCGGTCTGACTGGCCTGGCTGTCTGTATGTCCGTCTGGCTGTCTATCTGCCCTTTTTATGACAGCAAATGCTGTGCTGACAAAACTATTGCCCAACGTTTCTAAATTTTGATAAACTCCAACCTCAGCCTCAAAGCTCGGAAGGAATGAATACGTAAATAAGTTCTTCAAGTTTGTTGGCAAAAATGCAATTAATTTGAACGCCAAAACTCATTAATATCTGTGAAGAAGACACTCGAAAGTTGTTTGTTTCGTCCTGTTTCGTCCCCCAAAAGAACGCAAACCCTTTTCTCGTTTTCATTTTTTTTCTTTTTTGGTTTGGTCCTTTTGCTATTTACCTCAGGTTAATAATAAAGCAGCCAAAGGCTTACGTATTATTTGCTCACAAAGATGAAAACAAACTTGTTGCTTCACTTGCCACTTGCTACTTGCTACTTGCCACACACTACACTACGCTGTCGACTTGAGTCAACTCGTGCTGAGTCAAAAGAGAGCTAAGCCCAGTCGAGTTTTCATATAAAATTTACCTTTTTCGGCGCAATGATTTATGGCCAAAGGGCAGGCCAAAGCAAAAGGGCCAAGGATCTTTGGCAGTCAGGCGGGCTGGCAGCAAGGAAATGAAGTTCAAGCCATCGTAAGTAGTTTCGGAAACGAGTAACGTTTCGAAGTGTAAAAATTCTCATCGCCTTACCTTTCTCAAATTGAAAAGCGCACTTGATGCTGTCCAGCTTTGTATTTTCTTTATTTCCCTGCTCTCCTTTCGGCTCTGTTCTTTTCTTTTCGTTTCGTGTCGTGTCGTGTCGTTTCTTTTTTTCTGTTATTTATAAAGAGTTTAGAGTCCCTGCCGCTAGGCATTGGGAAAGTTTCATTGTAGTCCTGGGATTTGGGCAAACAAAATTAAGCAGTCTGCAAGTTTTTAATTAAAAAAGGACGCGAGTGTGCATTAAACAGCTAAGACAAGGTGGAAACTTAAGGAGAACTTAGCTTTAAGGCCAGTGATAAATAATAATACTTTCAGAAATCAAATGCTTTAAACTGAACCCCAAATGCAGATAAACCTTAAAAAGAATACACAAAAAAAAATTTAAATATACTGCGAAGACTTTTAAAGACGAAAATTAAATCTACTTTAAGTCCAAAGCCAAATAATAATACTTTAAGAAATCAAACAATTATTTGACAAATTCCTTACAAATCTCTTAGAAGCCCAAAATGAATTTAACTTTCAATTGAATGCAAACTTACTTGCTTAGTTACAATAAATAATTGTAATAATATAAATCAGTTTAATATAATATTAAGAGCTTAGAAGTATATTACATTACGGGCCAAGAAAACGATCAAACGTAATGACCATGCCGCAAATACTCAATTTGATAGATATCACCTTTTCACATTAAATGGTATGGGATTATTTAGTTAATGAGAGAACTAAAAACAATCCTTCAAATGTTTGGACTGCGAAAATGCAATGATCACACAGACGAGTGCACGTGAATAAATTGCGTGGCTGTTGGCAGGAAATTTGTTTAATCTGACAACAAATTGTGGAAGACACGCAATTGGAATCGCCAGGCGTCCGTTCGACCAGTTTTCTTAACCAATGTGAGCTGAGCTGAGAGTTGATGAGATGCAAATGGATTGGCGCGATAAGGCGCTAGGTAAGACGAGGCACGGACCCAAAGACCAAAAGCAAAAGACTCTGTCTGAAAGCAAGTCTGAGCTAAGACCAAAGACTTGGACGTGGGTTGTCCTCGAGCTGGTAACGCCAGCTTATTATTAACTGTATAATTTAATGTGTAGGCAGGAAATTGATTTATTATCAGCGTCAGTTCATTTTTTCCTTATTCCTTTTGCACATTTTATAAATTAAGCAACTCGCATGCCGTACGCCACATGCTCCATGCCGCATAAATCTTGCCACTTGGACGACAACAAAAAAATAAATTACAAATTAAGCTGTTGGCTCCCACAGTTAACCGACCGGGTGACAACAACTTCAGCGGGCTGCAATAACGCTTGTCATCTGAAGATAAGGATAAGGCGACATTGCCACTCGCCACTCGCCACTCGTGTGGCAGCATCTCTGACGCTCCTTGTAATTTATCGCGCCTCCTTCTCTCCGCCTTGTTAACGTTATCTTCAAATTTGGATGTTAACGCCCAAACCTATCGGAATAGGAAGCAAGCAATTTGACAAACTCAACCGACAACTGCTTTTCCGAAATTGAGCTAAAGATGTGTTAATTCATTTTACCTATCCGTATGCATTTTGGCATCAATTTTGTGAATATCCTTGCTGGCATGTGGCAAAACCACAGGAAGTCTCCTATCAATTGTCCCCCTCTATCGACTCGGAACTAAACTTGGCTCCAACTGTCATTTGGGTTTCGAATAGTTTGTCAATGTTGCTCCGAATTATTGCTGTTGCTGCAGTTGTTGCCATTGTTACGATGTGCAGTCAGTCAGCCAGTTAACCAGTTGTTGAGTGAGTTGTCTCATTCACAGGCCGTGACTGTTTCCAATTGCATTTGATCAAAATTTCGTCAGTTTTTGGGGTTTCCGTTGCGAAGGGACAAATTGCTATTAAATTGCCTCACAATTGCGAAACACCATAAATCGACCAGTTTCCAATAAGAGCCGATAGAGCAGACAGTCAGTCAGTCAGTCAGTTAGCGGGTATAGTAGACACCCCCTAAAACGATCCAATTTTAATAGTCTGGTTTTCCGCTTGGTTAACTCAATTTGCGTGCCTACTTTCAATTAGATTTCCGCTTGCTTTTCCGTTTTCTTTTTTCCGTTTATTTCATTGCAGTTAAATGAAAAGCTGTAACTGTTATTTGTTTATTTGTCGCAAATAGAATGTCAATGGATTGACAGACGGTCATACCCAGAGAGAGTTCAGGGTTGAGGGTTCAGGAGCTGTGATCTGTTTTCTTTTGTATTTATGGTCTTTTCCCTGAACTCGTAAAAATAGAAATGTTATAGTTCTAATTTAGTGTCTGTGCCGCAAATGGGTTTAATGACAGTTTGCTTCACTACCCAAATATGTGGGCGAGGGCGTGACAGGTGCAGCTACCCAGCCTTAGCTTATTTCGAGGGAAGTCGATTGCTAAGCTGCATCTTGGTGGTCCCTCGGAGTGAGAAATATGAAGCCCAAGTGAACCTACCCAAAAAGCGTCAATCGATTGGCTAATCAATTATGTTAAATGCCATTTCAGCCGTGTCATTAAAACCTGAAATCAGTTTCAAGTTCTGCCCACTGCCAATATTTGTTATCGCCACATAACGAGAAAGTAAATCGGTTGTGGGCGACTGATAAATACCCATTACTACACTTTTTATAGAAAATAAGTAAGAAAGCTATAGTCGGGTTTGCTCGACTGTAAGATACCTGTCATCCATTTTTACTAAATGCAACAAACATTAAAGCGTACACCGAAATATGCTATATTTGAGACAGGGTGATTATATCCTTGTACGCTTGTTATCGGTTATAAAAACGCTGCAAAGTCATCGGCGTCCTTATCAATGCACATGCATCAGTCCAAGAAGCGTTTTGCCGAAAGATAAACCAGAAATTATTTCAGGCAAATAATGGGAATTTAATGTGACATCCGACAAACGACAGCAGACAAGGCGACAAGAAAGCTGAGCCAAAAAGCCAATGAAAGCTGAATCGATAGCTTAAGACAACAGGCTAAAACAAGAAGCGAATTGCGAAGATGCTGTTCGCTTAATATTCCGATTCACGTATACCCTTTACTACTTGACGAACTGTCCTCCTCACTTGACTTGACTCAGCTGGCGGCTAAGTCTAGATTGCCATCATGCTGGAAATACTTTTTTATTACCTGCCAACTTCCTCTCGAATAATTCGAGGGAGCGTGTTCCCTTTGCTGACGTCGGACCAAATGACGCATTATTGAACTGTCAATGAATGTGACAAAGGGTTAACAGTGTCAGCATCGAGTAGTTGTTCACTCTTTAAATTGTCTCTCCCAAACAATAATGTTTTTTAGTTTGGATATATATTAAATATTGATAGGGCTTGTTCGTCCATACTTCGCTTGGTTGACATTTATACAATTGAAGCGATTGCGAGCATAAATAATTGAAATTGATTATCATGATTGATTTTTCATTCGTATAAATGCGAATCACTTGGAGCAGCTGAAAATCTTAGTTTCTTGCCTTCTTCTCTTTCATGAATAATAGCTTAGCCTCTAACAGAATGGCAAACATGAAGACCCAATCGGAACCAGCAAATATTTATGGTATGAGATTGGCTACAAGACGAGTTAAGACAAGGGACTGGCAACTTTTGTTGGGCTTGGCGGCTTGACGCTTTTGTGGGTCAGTGTCGCGAGAAGTAGCGGGGGTCCGTGCCGGCTATTTGCTTGCTAACCTGAACTTGAGGCTCAACCTGGACCTGGACCTATGTGCATCATCATCTTTGGTAGTTGGACACGTCACTTTTTGTATTTGATAAGGATCCGCAAAGAGAATGAAACCAAAGACAAGGCGAAGGCGTGCACCCGAATACATTCGAATTTTATTATGCATGACAGCTCCATGAACAACAAAAACTACAACAACAATAACACCGGACACTCCCACTGCCCCGTCACGAAGTCAATGCCGAGTCAGTAGTCGGGGAGGGGGTCAAGAGTAGTGGGGTTTCAGGTTATGGATGTGGATATGGATATGGGCCTGGGTACCTGTTTGACAGCGAGTTGCCGGCCTCTGTATACCTTTTTTGGGGCTACACCCGAGCCGACCACACCGCACCGAGCCGAATGCTTAGCCATGTGAAAAAAGATTGCGTTTTTCATATTTTAATTTTACTTGTTTAACGTTCGAATACGATTTTGGAATATCGATAAGGTGCGAGCTGGAACGGTTCCTTTGTTATTGTTTGTTGGTGCTGTATTTTGTTGTTCTTGAGCTTGTTCTGTATGCCGTATGCATGATTATGTAACATTTTTCCTACACTCTCATTCTTCTCCATCTCCTGCTCGAGAACACATCGATTTATATTTTGACAAATGATTTCTAAATGAGTGGACACTTTTTGCCCTCCCTATTCTTCAGAGTTCATGAAAAAGGACCGTGTAAATATTTGACTCCACCGAAAATGAGTATGTATTTAATTAATTAAACCGCGTCAAGACAACAAGATCAACGATAAAAATATACGAATTCCAAACACGATTAATTTGACGCCAAACTACCAAGAATTAACAAAACAGAGACGATATTCCGGCAACTGCTGAATGTCAGATATTCAGTATATATTTTCAGGGTACTCACTATATTTGCTGGCTGTTAAATTTGTTAAAAGCTGATCACATTTACAGGCATGGTCAGTAAATTAGCACAAAAAAATTCATGAAATAAAGTTTAATTGCATTTCGTAGCCTACTAAGTAACTTTTTAAATGAAAATAACAAATTTTAATGTTTAACTAAAAAATTAGAAAGAAAAATATTTAGGTCTCAAAATTCCCTGTTCACATAATTGGCACATGCTCAGTCAAATGCTTATTATAGATACATAATTCTTAATTGTAATTAGAAAGCTGAATATAAGGTTAGTACTTGGTACTAAGAGCACTATATTCTACAACTGCTTGACATCGGCGGCTCTCACTTTCCACATGATTTGGCCTTTGCGAAGGAAAACCAAGATTCTTGAACGGCAGCCCACAAATCGTCTAACTTTCTATATATATATATTTTTTTTATACATCCACTTTCACATCATTCCAAATGAACTACTGCTACTGAACTCCTGCGAACTACTTTTTTACAACTTTGGACGAATGAGTTGGATCGATATTATGCATGAAAGTCCATTTCACAACACATTATTGTCCTCCATGCTTTACTGTGCGATTAATTTTTTCGTCTTGTTCTATCCTATTTATTTTCGTTTCATCAATCCACATGACGGTCTTCCAAAAGAAGGCTTTCTTATCCTTGTGGGCCCTTGCAAAACAAAAGAACGCAGCTTCATTTAGTCTTGTTCCGACAAGACTTCTGGATACTTTAAGATCATATTTATGATTCTTTTCCTTCATAATGTCACGTGCCAATTTAAAATGGTCCAATTTGCCCTTACGCCTCATTTTTTTGTCTATGGCTGGATCGGTTTTCCGGGCCCTTGGCTTCCTAGACTTTTGTTAGGTCAAGTATGAATCACTTTTTCTGAATGAGAACAAGTGCATTGTAGATTATTTTCCTGGAGCGGCCCATTATTTTGGCAATTGCAGCTATTTTTTTCAGAGATTGATTAACATTGTAAATATACTTCAATCAATCTGGGAAAAAATAGCTGAAATTGTTCTTTTCCACTACCCATTTTTGATCAAATCAATGATAAATTTGGTTAGCTTTATATTCAAAATTAAAAAATACTTACACTTGTACTTTTGAAAAAAGTTGTGCAAATTACAAAGGCGGCCAATTATTAATGCAGAAAATCGGTACTAGCTGTAATTAGATATTCTGAAGTGCTTGAGCATTAGGTTAGCAATTTTTTACATAGACTTGATGTCAATAATAATATAAAAAATAGAATTCAATAGTTAATTAACTTTAACTGTGATTATAAAATTGATGATGGTTGGGAAAGAATAGTTATTATTTTGTTATTTCCATTTAGAATTATGCCTCAAAAGATAGTTTAACTATAGGAGTTAGGGATCTCCATATCATTATAGAATAGAACAACTCTTTGGTCTTGATGACTCCACTAGAGTACCGGCTGCTGCAATTTGTCTAATACTGTCGTTGGAGGTGTCGTCGGCATCAACTTACATACATACGAGGGTCGTTTGATAAGTCCGTGACTTTTTGTATTTGCCGCGCACCTGCTCTAAATACAACACTGCTCCTGTCAGCAGTTATCGATTAACAGCTGACTGTAAAATTTTGAGAAAGCTGCGTTTTTTGGTTTGCGTTTTATAGGCATTGAAAGCAGACGATCTCGTGAATTTTAACGAAAATGGAAAAAAGTGAATTTCGTGTGCTAATTAAGCATTATTTTTTGCGTAAAAAATCCATCACCGAAACCAAGGAAAGACTTGATAAATATTATGGGGACTCTGCACCATCAATTTCAATGGTTAAGAAATGGTTTACTGAGTTCCGTTGTGGTCGTACCAGTACAAGTGATGCCGAACGTTCAGGTCGCCCAAAAGAGGTCGTCATGCCAGAAATCGTCGACAAAATCCATGGAATGATATTGGATGATCGGAGAATGAAAGTGCGTGAGGTAGCTGAGGCTGTAGGCATCTCAACTGAACGGGTACATCACATTTTACATGAATATTTGGACATGAAAAAGCTTTCCGCGCGATGGGTGCCGCGATTGCTCACACACGACCATAAGCGCAACCGTGTGACCATTTCAAAGGAGTGTTTGGCGATGTTCAACCGCAATCCAAACGAATTTTTGCGCCGTTTCGTTACCGTAGACGAAACATGGATCCACCACACCACACCAGAGACCAAAGAACAATCAAGACAGTGGGTTTCTCCGGGTGAACGTGCACCAAAGAAGGCCAAGGTGGGTCTGTCGGCCAACAAGGTCATGGCCACAGTTTTTTGGGATGCACAAGGTATCATTCACATCGATTACCTTGAAAAGGGTAAAACGATCACCGGCGAATATTATTCAGAGCTTTTGGACAGATTCGATATTGATTTGAAGCAGAAACGACCGCATTTGGCGAAAAAAAAGTGCTGTTCCATCAGGACAATGCACGGGTGCACACGTGTGTAGTCAGCATGGCAAAATTTCATAAATTGGGCTACGAACTGCTACCCCATCCAGCATATTCTCCAGATTTAGCCCCCTGTGACTATTTTTTGTTTCCAAACATGAAGAAATGGCTCGGCGGTAAGAGATTCGGGTCAAATGAAGAGGTCATCACAGAAACAAACGACTATTTTGAGGGCCTTGAGAAAACCTATTATTTGGAAGGAATAAAAAAATTGGAAAAACGCTGGACTAAATGTATAGAGCTAAAAGGAGATTATGTTGAGAAATAAAACGCTTCTTTGACGAAAAAAATATATTTTATTCAAAAAGTCACGGACTTATCGAACGACCCTCGTATATAGTTGGCTGTGACTATACGATCGGTTATTTGGATTTGTCTTTTTATCTTCTATTTAAATTCATCTTTAGCTGACTGGAGAAAATACGATAGAAAAGGCGTCAGATAGTAGCAGAAACAGTACTTACATTTTCTTCGCGATTTTGTAAGCCTCCATATCGTTTGTTTCTGTCTACTCGAAATAAGCTCTAATCTAAATATACAGGTTTTAAGTTGGTTTTGTTTCTTCTCTAGTTCAGCGACCAGGTTTGTACTAATGGTTTGCATCGCTTATTCTTCTATATTTATCTTCGCTTCATATCACCTTTGCATTCATTCCATGTGTTCCTCACACTTCTATAACATAAATGCATAGATGGTAAGAAAGCACAATATGAATGAACAATTCATATTCAAATGACGATGGTTTGAGTCCTCGATTGGTTACCGATAGGCTAGTAGGACGTTTTAGTTTTAATTTTGTTTATGTTAATCTATTTAAGTGGGCCAATTTCTCATCGCATCCAGTCTCCAATCTCAGAAGCTCTAATAAAAAATAAATCATAATTATAATCCATGGTTCCAATATCCAATTATATAAACATATGTATGAGCGTTGATACTTAAAATCTGAACTGATATTCATCGGCATTCTTAGTTTTTGCAACTTCTCTGTCATTTTAGCCAAGGTTTTACTTTTGGAATTTTATGTTAATTTCCGAAACTACACACACATATGTAGGTCTATGTGTATATTTATATTGATACTGATTGTTGAAAGTATTTTAATCAAATTTCGTTCGTGTTATGATTTTTATTTAGTTTTCACCGAAGATATGAAATGTTAACCAAATATGCACACATTTTAATTATTAAATATAATTTGTCTAAGCAAAAAAAAACAGTTGGATTACTGCAGACGAGACAAATTAACGGAAACTTTGCGTTTTGCAAACGTGACCGAAAGTTTTATTTAAAATGCACCAAAATATACCACTTGCACAATGACTAGTTTAATATTTAATTCGACATGTCGTAATTAACCGGAAATCCTCGTGAAAAGAAAAGAATTTTAACACTAACCATACAATACGTATGGTTAGTGATTTTAATAATGAGAAACATATTTAATGATTTAACTGGGGGTATAATGCCATTTTTTATCAATAGCGATATCGTGATTTACGTAGGTAGCTATTGCAATTGTGTCGAAAACTTTCAGATCCAATAAGCACAAATTGTACATCAATTTATATTTGAATAGCTTGGCGTGATTTACATTTGTTAATAAAGAAATCAAATTAATAATATTCAAATTGTCGCACTACACATTCTATGGGAACAAATACACATTCAGCGACTAATTTATTTATCATTAAAAACATATGTATAGGTATGTAGGTACATACATACATACTATATACTCGGGTCAATATAGTTTGTGAGCGCTACCACTGAAGTGTCAATCATTGATTTTTTTTAATAACGTATGTATCTTTAACTAATTAAAAAAAAAATTTTTGTTAAAATTTTGACATTATTTAATCAAATAAAAAATCTGCGAGCCGCAGTAGCAGCCGCCTCACAATGCATGACCGAGACCTAATCATATGCTTACGCGCATCAGCAAACGACGAATCATAATAATTGCAATAACGAAATAACGAAATATTTACATTTGCGTCTGAATGATGTATTAATAACAAATGTTTGCTTTTGTGTGTACATGCATTAAAATTAGCAGCTAATAAGCGTGCAAAGTTTATAACTAAACCTATTTTCCAATTGTATGGATTGCAAACAATGCAAGCAATTGCAATGCATTTAAATAATTCATGTGATTATTTATTTACAGGTGGCATTCAAAGTTGTTTTAAAATACCTACATTTGCACGTATGTATGCATATACATATGTATGATTAGTGCAATCCTCAAAAGCATTTTCCAAATCCAAACAAGTCCCACTTACTGTAGGAGTTGTTGCTATTTTGTAAGTAAAAACAAACGAATGAAAAAGCAAAGCAAACTCAGCAACAAGAACAACTATAGCTATTTTATAGGCAATATACCAAAACAACTACATATGTACATCAAACGCCGTAATTAAGGTTGAGCAACAGCAGCGGTAGTCGATAGCATTTGAGTCAAATAGACGTTAATTAAATCAACACAAACAATGTATACATAAATGTATACATATATAGTATAGCAATATGTATATAGTATATACATACATACAAACAGTTGAAAAATACAATGAATTCTCACAGCAGACAAGAAAATTGCAAAATTGAAGCTGGCTCTTGTTTGAAGTGGAAAACGACTATCAGTTGAGCGCAAACGATCGGTGCGCAAAGACGCGGAAAGCAAATATAGGCGCATATAACGCCAAATTTACAACGGAATTATTTTTAGACAACAATTCCATTTTAAGTCTACAAGCTGCTCACATTTATTGCATTCTCCCAAGTTTTTGCAGTTGTGGCGACATGACGACAACCTTTAGCATCAATGGGCAGCCTTTTACGGGTAAGTTGCTAATGCATCAATAACGCATGCTCAACTGGAAGTTACACTAGCTAATTTGTTATTCACAGTGAACCTGAGCACTCTGCCGCCAGACATCACACTCAACACGTTCATACGAGAGCATGCGCAGCTTACGGCTACCAAGTTCATGTGCCTGGAGGGAGGCTGCGGTGTCTGTGTGTGCGTGGTGCGCGACGGGAAGCGCACCTGGGCCGTAAATTCGGTAAGCATGCTCAGAGTACCCCAATCATACCGAAACCATAAGTGAAGTATCAATTGCAGTGCTTAACTCTGTTGAATAGCTGTACTCAGCTGGAGATCATCACGGCAGAGGGTTTAGGCAACAAGAGCTCTGGCTATCATCCAATACAGAAGCGTCTTGCCAAGCTGAACGGCACCCAGTGTGGCTTCTGCTCTCCGGCATTCGTAATGAACATGCATGGGCTACTTGAGGGCAACGGGGGACAAGTGAGCATGGCCGAGGTGGAAAATTCGTTTGGGGGGAACATCTGCCGCTGCACCGGCTATCGTCCCATACTGGACGCCATGAAATCCTTTGCAGCAGATAGCAACATCCAGCTGCCAGAGGATTGTTCGGATATTGAGGACATGGGCGCACGCAACTGCTCCCAATCGAACAAGTTCTGTGCAGGCAAATGCGCCAAAAAGGAAAAAGTCTGCGCGGGTAGCTGCCTGAAAACATCGTTGAGATATGAGGATGGCAGCCAATGGCATTGGCCATCGAATCTAGAACAGTTGCATGAAGCACTAGACAAGGTTGACGAACAGGAGAATTTTATGCTAGTGGCGGGAAACACAGCACATGGCGTCTACAGACGTGTTATGGACATCAAGCACTTCATTGATATCCACGGTGTGAAGGAGTTGCAGCAGCATAGCATCGAGACGAATCAGCTCAAGCTGGGCGCCAATCTAACCCTCAGTCAGGTGATGGACATATTAAAAAGCAGCTGGCGGCAAGCAGGATTTGAGTATCTGCAGGAGCTATGGCAGCATATAGATCTTATTGCCAATGTTCCAGTGCGTAATGTAAGTTTATTCTGCTGCATTGGATTGTTCCCCATGATATTGAGATATTTGATTCCTTGCAGTCTGGCACTCTGGCTGGCAACATTGCCATTAAGAAACAGCATTCAGAGTTTCCATCGGATGTCTTCATCTGTTTTGAAGCCCTCGATGTACGTGTCTTAGTCTCAAAAAATGCCAAGGAAGAGCAGGAGGTGTCTCTGGCAGATTACCTGAACTGCGGCAATAGAAAAGTTTTGCTCAAAGCATTTCTGCTGTCCGCTTATCCGAAGGATAAGTTTATATATGACTCCTACAAAGTATGCATATCACTTTTATCTTTTTGTCAACCCATAACACACTTGCAAATCTTCTTCAGATCATGCCACGTGCCCAGAATGCTCATGCGTATGTGAATGCCGCTTTTCTGCTGGAGCTGGACAGTTCGTCGAAGGTAAAGAACTCTCGTATCTGCTTTGGTGGCATTCGACCAGATTTTGTGCACGCCAAGGCCATTGAAGAGTTATTAACTGGACGTAATCCCTTTGAAAATGCATCACTGGAGCAGTTATTCTCAAAGCTTCCAACTCTGCTGCAACCGGATGAGGTGTTGCCAGATGCTTCGCCCGCTTATCGAGTTAGCCTGGCTTGTGGATTAATGTATAAGTTTCTGTTGAAACACGCGCCCCAAACGGAGGTTATCGATGCATTCAAGAGCGGAGGACAACTACTGCAGCGACCCCTCTCCTCTGGATCACAGGTGTATCAGACGCAAAAGAAAAACTATCCTGTAACACAGGCAGTGCAAAAGGTTGAGGGCATGATTCAATGCTCGGGCGAAGCGACCTACATGAACGATGTGCTGACCACGGCGAACACACTGCACTGTGCCTTTGTGGGTGCCACTAAAGTGGGCGCCAGCATTGAGCAGATCTATGCAGCGGACGCACTGCGTCAGCCTGGAGTGGTAGCCTTTTACAGTGCCAAGGATATACCAGGCTCGAATACTTTCAGTGATCCGTCGTTTGGATTCGAGGCTGAGGAAATCTTCTGTGCGACTCGGGTTCGACATTACGCACAACCCGTGGGCATCGTGGTGGCCGCAAGTGCCGATTGTGCAAAACGTGCTGCTCAGCTAGTAAAGATTAGCTACATCCAGCCCGATCCGATCCTGTCAATCATGCCTAGCTTAAGTGATGTTCTCGACATGTCTCCCCGTCAGGAGGATCGCATTCTGCGCGATGTTAGCGAGACACCGGGCAAGCTGGAGTTCGCAGCAACTCCGGATAAGAGCGTAAAAGGTGTCTTTCAAATGGGATTGCAATATCACTTTACCATGGAGCCGCAAACTACGGTTGCCGTGCCATTTGAGGACGGGCTTAAGGTCTTTTCGGCCACACAATGGATGGATCTCACGCAGGCGGGGATTGCCAACATGCTGCAGTTGAAAGCCAAGGATGTGCAGCTGCAGGTGCGACGCTTGGGCGGTGGATATGGAGCCAAGATTTCTCGCGGTAATCAGGTGGCGTGCGCTGCTTCCCTAGCTGCATACAAACTGAACCGTCCGGTGCGTTTTGTGCAATCCATCGAGTCCATGATGGATGTGAATGGCAAGCGTTGGGCTTGTCGCTCCGACTACGAGTTTCATGTTCAAGCCAATGGCAAACTTGTGGGATTGCAGAACGATTTTTATGAGGATGCTGGCTGGAATACCAACGAGAACCCCATCGCAGCACAGTCAACGGCCACGGTGTCCAACTGTTATGACTTCTCCGACAGCAACTTCAAAGTCAACGGCAATGCTGTGCTTACGGATGCGCCCAGCTCGACCTGGTGTCGTGCTCCAGGTTCCGTTGAGGGCATCGCAATGATGGAGAACATAATTGAGCATGTGGCCTTTGAGGTGCAGCGCGATCCGGCCGAAGTGCGACTCCTTAACATGACCAAGGGCAATAAGCTAGCCGAACTTCTGCCACAATTCCTGCAGTCCAGGGAGTACGAAGCGCGGCGCAAAGAGATCGAGGCACACAATGCCGCAAATCGGTGGATGAAACGTGGTCTTGGGTTGGCCGTAATGGACTATCCGGTCTTCTACTTTGGGCAGTATCCGGCAACTGTAGCCATTTATCATGTGGATGGCACCGTTGTCGTTACCCACGGCGGCATTGAAATGGGACAAGGTATGTCAGCATCTTTCCACCTGTTTCCTTTCCATGCTTGAAGTTCCCCTTTTTCTTCTGGTAGGCATGAACACAAAGGTGGCACAGGTGGCAGCCTACACATTGGGTATCGAATTAAGTTACATCAAAGTGGAGTCCTCGGACACGATTAATGGAGCCAATTCAATGGTCACTGGAGGAGCTGTTGGCAGCGAAAGCCTTTGCTTTGCGGTGCGCAAGGCTTGTGGCACGCTGAACACGCGCCTGCAGCCCGTAAAGAAGGACAAGGCCACCTGGCAGGAAACAGTAGAAGCAGCCTACAACGCTTCGATTAACTTAATTGCATCTGATCACTATAAAGAGGGCGACATGGAAAACTATCACGTGTATGGCCTGGCACTGACCGAAATCGAGTTGGATGTGCTCACGGGCAACAATCAAATCAAACGTGTCGATCTGCTGGAGGATGCAGGAGAGAGTCTTAGTCCCTACATAGACATTGGCCAAATTGAGGGTGGCTTCGTCATGTGCCTGGGTTACTGGCTGAGTGAACAGTTGGTTTACGATCGCCAGACTGGCAAATTGCTCACCAATCGTACATGGAATTATAAGCCACCGGGTGCTAAGGATATACCAATCGATTTTCGCATAGAACTGATTCAAAATCCCCAAACTAACGGCGCCGGTTTCATGCGATCCAAGGCCACTGGAGAACCGCCGTGCTGCCTGGCCGTGAGTGTATTATTTGCCCTGCAACAAGCATTGCAGTCGGCTAGGAAGGATGCCGGTGTGCCCCGGGAGTGGGTTCGCTTGAGTGCACCCACAACACCCGAAACTTTGGTACTAAATGCTGGACACGATGTTACGTCATTTAGACTTAAGTAAAATAATTCATCTATCTACATACATATGTATATACACACAAGTATATACATACGTATACATAAATGTGTGCAATTAATTCTGAAAATCTGTAAAATATGTAGCATATAAAACAATGTGGTTCTGGGTAGATTAGGTGCAATCAACATAAAATTTTTTATTACGAAAACCAAAATATTCCGCTCTTTTTAGCGCGTGTTCCGTTGTCAATGTTAGATAAAGTTTTTTTTACAGATTTTAGACAAGACACCTCCCATCACCACAAATAGAAAAAAACAAGCGTAATTTCAAGACTAAAATATTCATTTTTGGTACACACAATACTAATCACAATCTTAATCATTTCTCTAAATTTAACTTGTGATAATAATTTTTTAATAAACCTAATGAAATTTTTAATTTAATTCTAATTCTAATTGTCAAATAATAGTATATTTCGATGGACAATATTAATTTTTATTGCATTTAGTATAAGCAGATAGAGGATATCTCACTGTCGAGCAAACTTGACAATAGCTTTCCTACCTGTTTTGAATTTATTTTATAGCTCATATTGGACAGGGAGTCTTTTGGATCATTTGACTCCGAATGGATCATTCTGGCAGAATGAACCATTCGCTTCTAAGCAGAAAGATCATTCAAGCATCATTCTGCAAAACGAAACCATTCGCCACGAATTCTTTACTTTTTTTTAATCGGACGCGCCATACTTATCGATGGATTTTTGAAAACCAAAACCCTCACCTCTATAAATAGCTGTTGCGAAAATGGTGAAAGTAAGTAAAACGAGCGCCAAAATTAAATTTAATAGAGATTTAATATTTTCAAATATTTTTAGCCAAAAAAGCAAGCAAAAAAGGCGATTATTTGGACTGAAGCCCATGAAGAACTGCTCTTCGAGCTTTGGGAAGCAAATTGTAGTGCGTTGGGGTCTGAAGAAAAGAATTTTGAAGTGCTGCAGCGTTTCAGCGCGCAATTTTTGGAGGCAGGCTTTGGCGTAACATGGGAGGAAATTGGCGCGAAAATGGACAGCTTGACAAGGAACTACAAGTAAGTGCATGTTGCATAAAATGCTATGAACATAATAATATTCTATTTGTATTTTGCAGAGATGAAATTAAGTCAAGTGAGACGACAGGCGGTGCACCTTCCAATTGGAAACATTTTGATAAGGTGCACCGCATCATAGGTGCAGAGAAGTCCGTAAGCCCAGCAAAATGCACCTTGGACACGTCAGGTATGGTGAAATGTAAATTAAAATTTTAGCATGTGTTTCATCGTTATCATTTTTCAGTAGAGAATGACTTAAGTTGGCCAACCAAAAAGATAGATAGTACACTAATTTTCGACTCAGATACCACTTCCTCTTCATCATTTATCTTGGAATTTGCAAGCAATCGGGCTGATTTACCATCCCCTGGCGGTGGCATATTGCCCGCACTGTTTGATGCTATGGATGCCAATGCATTCGTATCGTTACCAAGTGGTGAGCCACCGGCTAAAAGGATTAGGCCAAATGATGACAGCCAAATGACATCATTTGAAGCCGCAATGCTTGGTGAGATGAAAGAATTGGTGAGGGTAATGTCAGAACAAAAGGAGGAAGCCAAGTGTTTCCAAAATAGATCTATAGCTCTGCAGGAAAAGCACTTGAAGTTTATAAAAACTTTAAATAAAGATCAGAAGTAATTTAATTTCAATATATTGTTTATGATTTGAAAAGGCACCTCTAATGCTTTCAACTGATTTAGCGTTATCAAAGATATACAATATTCTCATGCTGCGCGTGCATTCCTTCCAATGCGATGGAATGGAGTTGTGGCCTTCCCAATCCTTTGGAATCTAGGCTTCAGTTGTCCAAACGCGTTCTCCACCACTTTTATTTATTTCGACAATGCACAATTGAATGCATTCCTGTCCTCATTTTCTGCCGACTTAAAGTGGTAGGGCTTCATTAGAGTAGTTAAGAACTTGAAGACCGAATCATGCGAATCATGGCAGCGACCTGGTGTGCCTACATTTAAATATATAAATTTGTAACTATACGTGTGAAGATTTAATAAAAGTTATTGAATGCGTTGTTTCTCAATATGTGTTGTTTCCCTAAGCAAATAGCACTGTAGAGACCTTTATAATAATAATTAAAATAATCAGATCTCTTATATATGTACTGCTTCATGCGCTATCTGAAATGTGTACAATGTACAATTGATTATACATACATATATTGAAAGCACAATAGAAATGGAAACAAATTACCGATTGCTCCCAAACATTGCGCAAGACCAAGGGGCTTAAAACCCTGGATCCACTGCTCCACCTTCGCTTGAACTATGAAGCTGCTCGGCTGCTATTCGGGTTCAAGACTATTGGATTTCAAAACGCCAAAAAAATTCTTACAGAATTCTGCCCGAATAAGCTGCCAACAATACAGTTCTTCGCCGAAGATGTATCATTCTGGTAAATTCTTTTCTTTCGCATCCACACTTCGTTCTTCGGCATCCCTTCCTTCCTTGAGATTGAGGCATAAGGCATAATAAGGCATAATACTTTTTACTTTTTGGTCTAAAAGACCAGCGGTGGCAAACAACACAATTTCCTAAATACATAATAAAATATAACCATTACTGTTCGAGACTCGCGAGTCTCGACAGAACCAGTACGAAAGACGCGATAAAGGGACGTGATAGCTGTGTGTTCTCGTGAGCTCGTAGACCGAAGTGAAGGACCAAATTTGATTCACATTAGGATGCAATATTATCTAATAGAATTTCACGTTAGAAACTCTATATAATAAAAATTATTAAAATTTAGTAAAAATGTTCATACATAATCGTCTTGGAATTTTAAGCTTCGTTTTATTTTCTTTTAATTAAATGTAATTCAACAGCTGATCACATTTAAATGTAAACAAACCATGAGCGGGCCGCCTTTAAAAGAGCGCGGCACATATCGTAACAATTAAAATTGGCTCAGAAAAGTTTTTGAACTCAATACAGAAAATACATTTTTATTAAAATTCATTAGTTTATACCTCAAATAGTCGGTAGGTTTTTATAGTAATCAAATAGACTAATAGACTAATTTATCTAATTATAATTCTAATAACTAATTAATCTAATTCTCTGTTACACATATCAGATAAACCTACTCACTGTGTACCCTATCTTGTATTGATTTTGCTATTTATTCCTAATGGTAGTGATAATCTAGTTATTGATATTGAAGATGCTATTGATTTATTAATAACAAATATTTATGAGGCGCTGAGCAATCTATCGTTTCTGCGAGATTTTTTGCGGCTGAAAAAGGCACAAAGGAGAACAATCATTTATTATGTTATCGTACTTCTAAATAGTTAAAGGAATTGCATCGGACACAGAAAGCGGAATTTTTCAAGAGCCGGCTAGCCAATATGAACAATACCTGTTCAAATGTGGTTACCTAATAAACTTATTCGTTTGGAAAAAGTCAATGAAGTTTCTAAGCAGTTTAACAGAAAAAAGAACCCGGGGAAAATATAATTTAACTGTATTCTGGAAGCGTGTGACCATAAATAATATTTCAAACAATCGCGCAATATTACCAAAAATTATATTTAGGGAAACTATCCTCTCTTGCATTAGATTATTTAGTGCCAAGCCAAATTCTATTTAAAAAGTCTACAGTGTTGTTTGGATTTGAACTAACTTCACGCCGGTATGGGCCAAAACTTGCTAAGAATTGCTTTAAACTAATAATATGTGATTTAATGAAAATTTTCAATAAACCTAATAAAGTGCAACTAAGCTAATAATTTGTAATGTGGTATATTTTTAGTATGATTTTAGTATAATTATAAGTATATTGTTAAATAATAGTATAGTATTTCGATGGGGAATATTAATTTTTATTACATTTAGTATAAGCAGATGGAGGATATTTCACTGTCGAGCAAACTGGAGAATAGCTTTCTTCTCTGTTTTGAATTTATTTGACGCCGCATGGATCATTCTGGCAGAATGAACCATTCGCTTCTAAGCAAAAAGTTCAATGAAGCATCATTTTGCAAAACAAAGCCATATGCCCCGATTTCTTTTCGTTTTTTTTAATCGGACGCTCCATATTTATCGATGGATTTTTGAAAACCAAAACCCTCACCTCTATAAATAGCTGTTGCGAAAATGGTGAAAGTAAGTAAAACGAGCGCCAAAATTAAATTAAGTAGAGATTTAATATTTTCAAATATTTTTAGCCAAAAAAGCAAGCAAAAAAGGCGATTATTTGGACTGAAGCCCATGAAGAACTGCTCTTCGAGCTTTGGGAAGCAAATTGTAGTGCGTTGGGGTCTGAAGAAAAGAATTTTGAAGTGCTGCAGCGTTTCAGCGCGCAATTTTTGGAGGCAGGCTTTGGCGTAACATGGGAGGAAATTGGCGCGAAAATGGACAGCTTGACAAGGAACTACAAGTAAGTGCATGTTGCATAAAATGCTATGAACATAATAATATTCTATTTGTATTTTGCAGAGATGAAATTAAGTCAAGTGAGACGACAGGCGGTGCACCTTCCAATTGGAAACATTTTGATAAGGTGCACCGCATCATAGGTGCAGAGAAGTCCGTAAGCCCAGCAAAATGCACCTTGGACACATCAGGTATGGTGAAATGTAAATTAAAATTTTAGCATGTGTTTCATCGTTATCATTTTTCAGTAGAGAATGACTTAAGTTGGCCAACCAAAAAGATAGATAGTACACTAATTTTCGACTCAGATACCACTTCCTCTTCATCATTTATCTTGGAATTTGCAAGCAATCGGGCTGATTTACCATCCCCTGGCGGTGGCATATTGCCCGCACTGTTTGATGCTATGGATGCCAATGCATTCGTATCGTTACCAAGTGGTGAGCCACCGGCTAAAAGGCTTAGGCCAAATGATGACAGCCAAATGACATCATTTGAGGCCGCAATGCTTGGTGAGATGAAGGAATTGGTGAGGGTAATGTCAGAACAAAAGGAGGAAGCCAAGTGTTTCCAAAATAGATCTATAGCTCTGCAGGAAAAGCACTTGAAGTTTATAAAAACTTTAAATAAAGATCAGAAGTAATTTAATTTCAATATATTGTTTATGATTTGAAAAGGCACCTCTAATGCTTTCAACTGATTTTGCGTTATCAAAGATATACAATATTCTCATGCTGCGCGTGCATTCCTTCCAATGCGATGGAATGGAGTTGTGGCCTTCCCAATCCTTTGGAATCTAGGCTTCAGTTGTCCAAACGCGTTCTCCACCACTTTTATTTATTTCGACAATGCACAATTGAATGCATTCCTGTACTCATTTTCTGCCGACTTGAAGTGGTAGGGCTTCATTAGAGTAGTTAAGAACTTGAAGACCGAATCATGCGAATCATGGCAGCGACCTGGTGTGCCTATATTTAAATATATAAATTTGTAACTATACGTGTGAAGATTTAATAAAAGTTATTGAATGCGTTGTTTCTCAATATGTGTTGTTTCCCTAAGCAAATAGCACTGTAGAGACCTTTATAATAATAATTAAAATAATCAGATCCCTTATATATGTACTGCTTCATGCGCTATCTGAAATGTGTACAATGTACAATTGATTATACATATATTGAAAGCACAATAGAAATGGAAACAAATTACCGATTGCTCCCAAACATTGCGCAAGTCCAAGGGGCTTAAAACCCTGGATGCACTGCTCCACCTTCGGCTTCAAGATTCTTGGTTTTCAAAACGCCAAAAAAAATTCTTACAGAATTCTGCCCGAATAAGCTGCCAACAATGCAGTTCTTCGACGACGATGTATCATTCTGGTAAATTGTTTTCTTTAGCATCCACACTTCGTTTGAGATTGAGGCATAATGCATAATAAGGCATAATACTTTTTACTTTTTGGTCTAAAAGACCAGCGGTGGGCAAACAACACAATTTCCTAAATACATAATAAAATATAACCGTTACTGTTCGAGGCACGCGAGTCTCGACAGAACCAGTACGAAAGACGCGATAAAGGGACGTGATAGCTATGTGTTACCGCGAGCCCGGAGACCGAAGTGGTGGAGGCATTAAGCAATGATTCCATTTCATAGTGATGGGGACAAAAGAGCTGGATGTGCATAGATTTACATCCTAGCTGCTATAAAAAGATGGCATTAATGTCACATTCGTAAAGATCTTTTGGGTGGATGTCACATTTCACGGTAGAAACACTTTATAATAAAAATTATTAAAATTTAGTAAAAATGATCATACATAATCGTCTTGGAGTTATAAGCTTCGTTTTATTTTCTTTTAATTAACTGTAATTGAACAGCTGATCACATTTTAATGTAAACAAACCATGAGCGGGCCGCCTTTAAAAGAGCGCGGCACATATCGTAATAATTAAAATTGGCTCGGAAAAGTTCAAAGTTCAATACAGAAAATACATTTTTATTAAAATTCATTAGTTTATACCTCAAATAGTCGGTAGGTTTTTATAGTAATAAACTAGACTAATTTATCTAATTCTAATTCTAATAACTAATTAGTCTAATTCTCTGTTACACATATCAGATAAACCTACTCACTGTGTACCCTACCTTGTATTTATTTTGCTATTTATTTTTAATGATAGTGATAATCTGGTTATTGATATTGAAGATGCTATTAATTTATTAATAACAAATATGCGAGATTTTTTGCGGCTGAAAAGGCAACAAAAAAGAACATTTATTTATTATGTTATCGTACTTCTAAATAGTTAAAGAAGCAGCTCCAGACACAGAGACCGGAATTTTTCAAGAGCCAGCTAGATACTATGGACTATACCTTTTCAAATGTTGCCCATTAAACCTATTCGTTTGGAAAAAGTCAATGAAGTTCCTAAGCACTTTAACAGAAAAAAGGACCCGGGGAAAGTATAATTTAACCGTATTCTGGAAGCGTGTGACCATAAATAATATTTTAAACAAACGCATAATAATACCGAAAATTATAATAAAGGAAACTATTTCCTCTTGCATTTGATTATTTAGTGCCAAAACAAATTCTTATTAAAAAGTTTGCAGTGCTGTTTGGATTTGAACTACCTTTATAACCAACAACACTAACCAGTATAGGACAAAACTTCCTAAAAGTTCCTAAGAGCCGTGCTCATGATCCAAAAAAATTAAACGTTTATACACCGTTGTATCGCGCACATTGTAATTTAGCAAACGAAGCACATCTGCTTGCTGAATTTGCTAATAAAATACTATTGGAAAACTAAAATACAATTCGGTTGTTTTTTGAAAACACCAACAATGCAAAAAATTTATTGACTAGAATGAAACCTACCCCAATAATACTTCGCACAAATTAAAATGCATAAATAAAAAGTAACATATACTATACACGGTGTATAACATATTTATTTAATTCCACTGAAATTAATTTGACTTCCATTAATATATTAATATTAAGGTATCAAAATGTAATGTACGGATTCTACACATCATAAAACATATAATAAAAAAATAAATTTGTTAATTTGTTATCGACTTCCAATATTGCTTAAAAAAATAAATAATAGTTCTAAACGCATCGCAGGGGTGAACACATGTCATCTGATAGTTTGCATTTCACATTTAAAATAATAACCTTTATTATCGTACTCGAATAAACAATAATTTAAGCAGTTTTTGCTTGTATAACGAAAGTGTTTTGATGTCGTAATCAACATATTTCTTACTCGAACATTCTCGGTTAGACCTTTTTACATGGATTTATTGTCTAGGTTTGTTAAATTGAATTTGAAGTAATTAAGTGCAAAAATAAACACATTTTTATGTCGCTGTTGTTATGTCGCCCAAGTTAGTTGCTTACTTTGATAACAACCGAAATAATTAACAAGTAAAAATACTGTGGTCGAGAGTTCTCGACAGACCAGACACCTTAGTCCATTTAAATACAATTAACATTTACATAAATATCAAATCACATCCACATACAACGACTTGGTTTGTTTTAGATTGAATACACTTTGGCTTGAAATTATTTTTGTTAATAACTTTTGAGTATCTTATCTAAAACACAAATCGTACAGAGTATTTTAAGAGTATAAAGCATAAACCGTATTTTTTTTTCAAGTTACTTAAGTTATACGAGTATTGAATTAAAAAATTTTACTAATTGCGTTATTTCATGATTTGTATGAAGAGGTGCGTGGTATCCAAAATTGAAAATAAACTTTTACAGTAGGAAGTTTCGTGCCATTTGAAGAGTCTAGCTTTTAGTCTAGTCTTTGGGATCCACGCTCTTAAACAGACGGACGGACAGTCAGTCGTGGATAAATAATTAGGGTCGGAGGTGCCTTCTGCTACATACTTTTCGCAAAATGATTATACCCTTTTTTTGTCCACGTTCAATGCACACAGGGTATAATAATAAGTAATAGTAATAATTCACAGAATTTAATTATTTGGAATTTCATTTGTGAAGATCAAATTTGAAATAGGTATTGCAAAGTCTTTAAAATTAATATAAATTCTTGTTATGAATTGAATATCGCTTTTTAATCTAAATAACAAATGACCGCGACTATGTTAATAAACGGATCAATAAAAAAATTTAATTTGTAAATTAGCATTAAAATAAAACAAACAAATGTGCTGCGTCATATGTATGTATGTATGTACGAGTACATCAATATTCTGCAAGTTCAGTTCAACAGAATACATAATGTTTATGTTTTGATGAGTGGGGTATACAAGTTATGTTATGTAGCGTAATCTGTAACATCAGATTGAATTTCTAACGTTTATTGACAATGTTTGAAGACACAAGTAAATAGGTATTTGGTTTATTAATAAGAAATTCAACAAAACACATAATATATTAAATTTAATATATAATGTGGGCGTGGCCAACAATTGATCTGCATGCAAAAATAAGACACATTGCCAACAAATTTTTGACATAATCAATTCTTAATTAATTGATTCAATAATTAATTAATATTCATAAATGAGAGCTATACGCAATTTGGTGCTTCACTGATGTATTTTGTCACCTTTTCAAACTGCATATCCCACATTTCAAGCTTACGTAAGCTGAACGGCTAGCAAACATTGCAAAAATGAAAATGCAAATGATAAGTTTATAATTGTATTTCACTTCAACACATGAATTTCGATAATACAGATCCCTCGAAGTCAGCAAGTAAAGTAAACTTCAAAAGCAAAGCAAGTTGTAATTGCTTTCTGAAGTTAATGCAGTTTTTATACCCGACTACCCATTGGGAAGAAGGTACATATAGCTTTGTGTCAACAGAAAATATATAATATATATAAAATAATATATAATATGTATCTATCTTGATCACCAACAACAACCGAAACGATATAGTCATGCGTCTGTCCATATGAGCATCTATTGTACATCTCAGAGACTATAAAAGCTAGAGAAACCAAATTACTTTTACTTATTTTTGCACGCAGATCAGATTTGGTCACGTCCCCATCTGCCGCCTCAAATCGGAAAAAAACTAATTGCATTTGTAATTTGAAAGCTAGTATGTATTCGGATGTGGTACATCCAATAATAATCACCATCTTAATGATTTCTTACGATCGGACAATAAACATAGAAGTTATTCATGAAATGGTTTTAAAGTGTGAAATCAGGTGCAGCTGCACCTGTTTAGTTACTGTCACTCAGTGGTATAATAATGGTAGTCAATAAACATAATTAAGTTCAAACCATCTAATCATATTGAACATAGTATATTTCGGTCTATTACTTGGCGAATTCTTTTATTTATATATATTGTACATTCAAGTATAAAATAGTGTAAAATAATATCTTCTGTTAAAATAGAAGCGGGTATCTCACAGTTGAGCAAACTCGGCTCTAGCTTTCGTAGTTGTTTGCTTAGTGCTTTATTACATCGTTACTTTCTATATTTGCGAACCCGTTCAGCTAATTGCTGATGAACAGGTTTCCATCGAGTCTTTAAATAGAGGCCAATGGCCAAAAATTTAGCACTTGGCAATTGGCTGCTAACTTTGATGGAATGAGTATCAAATTCAACGTAAATGGATTCCCATACGAGGTGCAGCCGGCGGACTACGCCGTGGACATCACGCTTAACACGTTCCTACGGGAACACCTCCAATTGACGGCCACGAAGTACATGTGCCTCGAAGGCGGCTGTGGTTCCTGTGTCTGTGTGATCAAACGTCGCCATCCCGTCACAGGTGACATCAAATCTGAAGCCGTCAACTCGGTAAGCACAAAGTATTCAAGCACCACATCAGGAGTAAAGAAATAACACCCAATATCTCGTCTTTCTTTGTAGTGCCTGAAGCTGCTCAACACGTGCAATGATGTAGACATTATTACTGACGAGGGATTGGGCAATAGGAGCAGCGGTTATCATCCCATATAGAAGCGCTTGGCTAAGCTCAATGGCACCCAGTGTGGTTACTGCTCGCCGGGATTCGTTATGAACATGTACGGTCTCCTGGAAGGCAAAGGGGGTGTGGTTACCATGACTGAAATAGAGGATGCGTTTGGCGGAAACATCTGCCGGTGCACCGGCTATCGACCCATACTGGACGCAATGAAATCCTTTGCCGTGGATGGCAACATTGAGGTGCCAGCAGATTGCGTGGATATTGAGGACTCGTTTGAGTTGCTTTGCCCACGTACTGGACAATGCAGCAGTGGCAACTGCTCCCGGAAGATGCTTCCTTGCCAAGACAATTGCCATTGGTATTGGCCCAAGTCGCTGACGGAGCTGTTTGAGGCCCTAGACCAGGTCCCCAGTGGAGAAGAGTATATTCTGGTGGGGGGTAATACAGCGCATGGAGTTTACAGGCGACCGAAGAGTATTCAGCATTATATCGATGTCAATATGGTGCCGGACCTAAAGCGCTACATCATCGAGTCGGACCATCTGCTTCTGGGCGCTAACATGACGCTGACAGAAGCGATGCAGCTCTTCCAACAAGCCACAAGTCGAGCTGGTTTCGAGTATTGTGCGCAGTTATGGCAGCACTTTAACCTGATAGCGAACGTGCCAGTTCGAAATGTAAGTGCTGGCCATAAATGCAGATGATCCAGTTCAAAACTTGTTTTGTGAGCGATCGTCATTTCAGTGCGAAATTGACTAGAAAGCAATCCAAACTGTGAAGATGTGCTGCTCTCTTATAAGTATTCAAATAAGTGAAATATTCTGTATATTCTCAGAACGGAACTCTGGCGGGCAACATTTCTATCAAGAAGCAACATCCGGAATTTCCCTCGGACGTGTTCATCACATTTGAGACTCTTAATGCCCATGTCCTGGTGCATGAGAACGCTCATACCCAGAGAGTGATAACCCTATTGGAGTATCTACAGGACACCACCTCCAAGTTAGTTGTTGGTGCATTTATTCTGAGATCCTATCCTCAGGATAAATTCCTTTTCAGCTCGTACAAGGTGAGTGCAAGGATCTCCTGTAAGGGTTAATTTAATTACTCCAATCTTCGCCCTTTTAGATCTTGTCTCGGGCCCAGAATGTTCATGCATATGTCAATGCAGGATTTCTCATCGAGTGGTTAAATATTCAGCATCGCATAGTGGGATCTGCTCGTCTTTGCTTTGGAAATATTCATCCTGGCTATGTGCACGCCCAAAACGTAGAGCAGTTTCTAGTGGGTCGAGATCTATATGACGAGGCTACTGTGGTACAAGCTTTTGAACAAATGCTGACGAGCTTGCAGCCAGAGGAAATGCCTCCGGAGGCATCGCCAGAATACCGTCAGAAACTGGCCTGCTCCCTCTTCTATAAGTTCCTGTTGGCATCAGCCCCTAGAGAGGTGGTTCAGGACCGACTGCGCAGTGGAGGACAACTGCTTCAACGTCCACTTTCATCGGGCAAGCAATCGTTTGAGACTATACCTAAGAAATACCCGGTTTCTCAGCAGGTTCAAAAACTGGAGGGTAAGTTTTAGATTATTTTGTTTTTCGAATGTTTACAAACTTTTGTGGTATACCCGTTTTTAATGATTAGGATGGTATTAAAAAGACGGAGAAAAGCATCTCCGACTCTCCGAAAAGAAATAGCAAGACGACTCTGTCCGTATGTCAGTCTAAATGAACAACAAGATCCATATGTGTATTGTAGATACTACCAGGGCTACTAAGTTTGGGGGTGTTACTTCTAATTGTTACACTCGATTAAAGTGAAATCTACCCAGAATCCCTTCGCTCCTGAAGAATGATCAAAATGTAATTATAGATGTAGTTTTATGTTTAGGAACATGAATTTTGGAATACACGTTTTTTGAAATAAAAACTACGTACTATGTTAAGTGATAGAAATTCTAGAAAACAAAATCTTTAATTCTTTATTATTTATAACTTGGACAATGTTATTTTTAGGACTCATTCAGTGCTCCGGCGAAGCCAAATATATGAATGATTTGGTGACCACTTCCAATACGGTACACTGTGCTTTCGTCACTGCGAAGCGAGTGGGAGCCACGATTGAACGGATCGATACCCAGGCCGCTTTACGATGTAAGGGCGTAGTAGCTTTTTACACACTGAAGGATATTCCTGGAGACAACAACTTTTATAATTCAAATATACTCACCGTTGAGCCGGAAGAAATATTTTGCGCTGGGCGTGTCAAGTATTACGATCAACCCCTGGGGGTCATTGCTGCACTCAGCCATGATGTGGCTATTTATGCGGCTACCTTGGTGCAGGTGACTTATGTCACTGATCAGGTTAAGATCTACACGAGCATGAATTCCGTGCTGGCAGACAAGAAGAAAGATCGCATGTTTATCAAGTTCGAGAATGGGGCGGAGTCGCCAAGACCGATGCCAGAGGCAGGTGATATTATAGGACGTGGAATTTTAGAGTTGGAGTCACAGTATCACTTCACTATTGAGCCCCAGACTACCGTGGTGGTGCCTGTGGAAGAGGGTCTTCAGATATGGTGCGCCACGCAATGGATGGACGTAACTCAGGCTAGCATTTCGCGAATGCTTAAGTTGGAGGCGAATGCGGTGCAGTTTCATGTGCGACGTCTTGGAGGAGCTTACGGCGCCAAGGTGACCCGAGGTAATCATGCAGCCTGCGCATGCGCACTGGTTGCCTTTAAACTGAATCGACCAGCTCGGTTTGTACAAACAATCGAGTCTATGATGGAGTCTAATGGAAAGAGATGGGCATGTAGGTCAGATTACGAATTCCAGGTCCGTGCTAATGGATCTATTCGACTTTTGACCAATAATTTTTACCAGGATGCCGGCTGCACTCTTAATGAAAATGTTGTTGACTTTCTTACCCAGCCAACGCTGCCAAATGTGTACAATCTCAATAACACAACATTCAAAGCGAAGGGCACAGCCATCCGGACAGATGCACCGAGCTCTACATGGTGTCGAGCTCCAGGAACCGCGGAAGGTATGTATACAGATCGGTGCACTCAACTATGACATATATTCGCATTATTTCTATATTCCCTAAAAAGGTATTGCAATGACGGAGACTGCCCTGGAGCACATTGCCTTTGCTTGTAAATTGGATTCAGCAGACGTTCGGCTGGTGAATCTTCGACCGGGCAATAAAATGATTCAGCTGCTTCCCCGATTCTTGGCCTCCACGGAATATCGAAAGCGGAGGTCTGAAGTCAACTTGTTCAATTCACAGAATCGATGGCGCAAACGGGGACTGGGACTGTCCCTGATGGAGTTCCCTTTCAATGTGAACGTTGCCATATCTTACCCAGCAACAGTAGCTATTTATCATGCGGATGGATCTGTGGTTATTACCCATGGAGGCATTGAGATTGGTCAGGGCATAAACACAAAGATGGCACAAGTTGCTGCCTTCGTTCTGGGCTTACCATTGCAGCGTGTGCGGGTGGAGACAAGTAATACAATTACAGGAGCGAACTCCTTTGTGACAGCTAATTCAATGACCAGCGATGTTGTCGGTCGAGCTGTTCGCAAAGCCTGCGAAATTCTAAACAATCGATTGGAACCGGTGAAGCGAAGGTTGGGTCCCCAAGCCAAGTGGAAAGAGGTGGTTGAGGCAGCCTATATGCAATCGATCAGTTTGATCGCAACAGAGTCTTACATAATGGGCGAACAACCTAATTATAGTATATTTGGTCTGAGTCTTATTGAATTGGAGCTGGACATACTGACCGGAAATCATCTGATTCGACGCGTGGACATCCTAGAGGATGCGGGTGAGAGTCTCAGTCCTAGTATTGATGTTGGACAGGTTGAAGGAGCTTTCGTAATGGGATTAGGCTACTATCTTACCGAACTTTTGGTCTACGACCGCCAGACGGGTCGATTACTCACAAATCGGACTTGGAACTATCACCCCCCGGGAGCCAAGGATATACCAATCGATTTTCGTATTGAGTTACTTCAGAAGAGTCCTAATCCTGTTGGGTTCCTACGGTCAAAAGCAACCGGAGAACCGGCCTTCTGTTTAGCTGTCGGCGTACTCTTTGCCATGCAACATGCTATACAATCGGCGAGGGACGATGCGGGACTCCCCAGAGAATGGGTTCGCCTTGGAGCACCCACTACACCAGAGACTGTAGTGCTGTCAGCGGGCAGCGAAGTGCATCAGTTTGCTTTAAAATAGAAATGTAATAAGCTCGACTGTTTCTTCAATGAATCAAATCTTGCAATAATTAGACGTCAAATGGGAGCGACAGGTTGAATAAGGTCTTTGAACTATTACCACACAGCCTAAACTGTAAGCCTGTAACTGTAATGAGTATCCAAATTCAACCCAGCATTGCATTTACCAGTGAGGAGGCTTCCACTAAGACGGCTTTTAGAGGCCATGGGTTTAATAGAAGTATATGCAATATAGTTCTGACTGTCGTATTGTCTATCTGTAAGAAGACCGAAATATATATATTTATTGTATCAAAACTAAGCGATCAAGCATAAAAATGTTTTTGATTTGAGGGGCGGGACCAAAACTTCAGCTGCGTACAATAATCAAATATATTGTCACTAAATTTGGTTGCTCTAGTCCTTATAAGCCTTGATATCTATACATACTGTCGGACATGAATATATCGCCTCGGCTGTTGAAGCTGATGATACCTCATTCTTCCTGTTTCATGTACAATATTTTTGGTTGGCATTAAATTATAATACCCTTCTAGCAAATAGGTAGGTGGGTATATAAAGAAAATATTTAATATTGCATAGAACATGCCTATATGATACCAAACAGAACCTTCAAAACATGTTCCACCAAAAAAATTGATGTAGGCTGCCGAAGTAGCTGGTTAACTTGCTAGTAAACTTACAAACTTGATCTGTGTATTGAATGGTACAATCTGTATACCCTTTTTGGAGTGTATAGCTCTTATAGACAGATATCATACTAATGGAAACTAATTTCTGATATTTTAAGCTTACGTAAGCACAACAGTAAATAACCACTGCAAAAATGCATATTAAAATGATGATTTTATAACGGACTTGAAATACTTTAACGCATGGGCTCCGATAAGAAGAATTCTCTGTGCTATACACAAAGTAAACGTCAACTGCAAAGCAAGTTTTCATTGCTTTGTGAAGTTAATGCACTTTTTTGCTCACTGCTTGCTTTATATCTCTGCGAACCCGTTTAGCTAATTAAAACTGATCGGGTTTCAGTCGAGTCTTTAAATAGAGGTGCCTTGCGAAGAGCCTCGCACTTGGCAATTGACTGCCAACTTTGATGGAATGAGTATCAAATTCAACGTAAATGGATTCCCATACGAGGTGCAGCCGGCGGACTACGCCGTGGACATCACGCTTAACATGTTCCTACGGGAACACCTCCAATTGACGGCCACGAAGTACATGTGCCTCGAAGGCGGCTGTGGTTCCTGTGTCTGTGTGATCAAACGTCGCCATCCCGTCACAGGTGACATCAAATCTGAAGCCGTCAACTCGGTAAGCACAAAGTATTCAAGCACCACATCAGGAGTAAAGAAATAACACCCAATATCTCGTCTTTCTTTGTAGTGCCTGAAGCTGCTCAACACGTGCAATGATGTAGACATTATTACTGACGAGGGATTGGGCAATAGGAGCAGCGGTTATCATCCCATACAGAAGCGCTTGGCTAAGCTCAATGGCACCCAGTGTGGTTACTGCTCGCCGGGATTCGTTATGAACATGTACGGTCTCCTGGAAGGCAAAGGGGGTGTGGTTACCATGACTGAAATAGAGGATGCGTTTGGCGGAAACATCTGCCGGTGCACCGGCTATCGACCCATACTGGACGCAATGAAATCCTTTGCCGTGGATGGCAACATTGAGGTGCCAGCAGATTGCGTGGATATTGAGGACTCGTTTGAGTTGCTTTGCCCACGTACTGGACAATGCAGCAGTGGCAACTGCTCCCGGAAGATGCTTCCTTGCCAAGACAATTGCCATTGGTATTGGCCCAAGTCGCTGACGGAGCTGTTTGAGGCCCTAGACCAGGTCCCCAGTGGAGAAGAGTATATTCTGGTGGGGGGTAATACAGCGCATGGAGTTTACAGGCGACCGAAGAGTATTCAGCATTATATCGATGTCAATATGGTGCCGGACCTAAAGCGCTACAGCATCGAGCCGGACCATCTGCTTCTGGGCGCTAACATGACGCTGACAGAAGCGATGCAGCTCTTCCAACAAGCCACAAGTCGAGCTGGTTTCGAGTATTGTGCGCAGTTATGGCAGCATTTTAACCTGATAGCGAACGTGCCAGTTCGAAATGTAAGTGCTGGCCATAAATGCAGATGATCCAGTTCAGTTTTGTGAGCGATCGTCATTTCAGTGCAAAATTGACTAGAAAGCAATCCAAACTGTAAAGATGTGCTGCTCTCTTATAAGTATTCAAATAAGTGAAATATTCTGTATATTCTCAGAACGGAACTCTGGCGGGCAACATTTCTATCAAGAAGCAACATCCGGAATTTCCCTCGGACGTGTTCATCACATTCGAGACTCTTAATGCCCATGTCCTGGTGCATGAGAACGCTCATACCCAGAGAGTGATAACCTTATTGGAGTATCTACAGGACCCCACCTCCAAGTCAGTTGTTGGTGCATTTATTCTGAGATCCTATCCTCGGGATAAATTCCTTTTCAGCTCGTACAAGGTGAGTGCAAGGATCTCCTGTAAGGGTTAATTTAATTACTCCAATCTTCGCCCTTTTAGATATTGTCTCGGGCCCAGAATGTTCATGCATATGTCAATGCAGGATTTCTCATCGAGTGGTTAAATATTCAGCATCGCATAGTGGGATCTGCTCGTCTTTGCTTTGGAAATATTCATCCAGGCTATGTGCACGCCCAAAACGTAGAGCAGTTTCTAGTGGGTCGAGATCTATATGACGAGGCTACTGTGGTAGAAGCTTTTGAACAAATGCTGACGAGCTTGCAACCAGAGGAAATGCCTCCGGAGGCATCGCCAGAATACCGTCAGAAACTGGCCTGCTCCCTCTTCTATAAGTTCCTGTTGGCATCAGCCCCTAGAGCTGTGGTTCAGGACCGACTGCGCAGTGGAGGACAACTGCTTCAACGTCCACTTTCATCGGGCAAGCAATCGTTTGAGACTATACCTAAGAAATACCCGGTTTCTCAGCAGGTTCAAAAACTGGAGGGTAAGTCTTAGATGATTATGTTGTTTTATACTTTGTTTTATCTGAACATTTAAAACTTGGGAAAATGGATGTCATAGTTTTTATCGGAAGGTTGCCAAGGAAAGAAGGACATATCTCCTAGCCTATAAAGTATATTCGTTTTGTTGGATTCGATAGATACTTCAGATTTATTAAGACATTGAGAAACATAATAAATCTTTACCACAATTCCTAAAGTGAAATATTGGTGTGATGGAAAGGATAGTAGAATGTAGGTCAGCGGAATGTTGTGGGTTCTAGTACTACTCGCGAAAATTTAAGACTCGATATTTGTGATTTTTCTAAATATTTACAATATACGTAAATATAAATATTTATACCCGTCTACTCTTCCGTCCCCGAAAATCGAAAAAAATAACAATTGTAAGCGTACTTTTTAAGCTAAAATGCTCATTTATGGCTACCAGCTCAATTTCTGTATGTTTAGTTATGATCGCATAAAACACAGATGTTATCAAGAAATACTTTAATTGGGTGAAATCAGGTGCAGCTGCACCTGCTCAGTTACTATGCCATTCTGTGATATAAGAATGGAAAGCCAATCTAATAATTTAGAAGGTGAGGTACTGTGGTATATTTTTGGATAATTTTAGAAAAATTGTATATTACGGTACTTGCTCTTAATGTTCGTTGCATTTAGCAAATATGGGTGGCGGGTATCTCACAGTTGAGCTTTCTTACGTGTTAAATATGTGTTGTTGTAAAACACATAATAAATAAAACAACGAATATTTTTATCGTTCCAATAAGATAATTAGGTTTTATAGTGCAATTTAAAGGACACCAATCAAAATGTTTCAGTGGTTCAGTGGGGAGTCGAGCGGTGTCGGACTGTAAACCTGGGTTCTATCTAGCCTTGGTATCACGCGTTAATTTTTTTTTAATGATAATTAGAATAATTTTATAGTTTTCATTTATTTTGTATTGTAAGATAAAAGTTACACGGGAACTAAAAAAACCCATGGCCTCATACAGTCAAATCTTGACTGTTGCCGTTCTAACTTGTATGTTATAAATTTTGGATGATAAAACCCTTATTTAAGTTCAAAGTTGGAAGGGTATTTTAATGTACGATAATGTATATAATATGCACAATACGGTGGCTGAACTGACCCCATAAGGTATATAATTATAATCTTGAACAGCATTAACAGCCTTGGTGATAATATCATGATCATTTGTTTATTTCTCTGTCTGCTTGCTTGAAACCTTAGATATCAGAGACCATAAGAACTAGAGCTAACCAATCTTAGGCTCCACAATTTATCTCAATACATGTCATTCTTGCAGACAGATCAGGGTTATTTTGGTTGCTCGCCACAAATCGACAAAACTCAACCTGAGAGCACAGATTTTAAAGTTAGAGCTTATATATATAAGAGGCAACAAGAGCTAGAGGCAAATTAATTACTTCCTTACACTTCTTTAACTGGATGCATCAGATTTAGGTTACGAATATAAATTATTAAATTTAGATATATGTTTTGAATTATGAAATACTAGAGTTCTCTTGTCTATTTATTTATTTTATTATGCTCTTCACAGGTCTCATTCAGTGCTCCGGCGAAGCCAAATATATGAATGATCTGGTGACCACCTCCAATGCTGTGTACTGTGCTTTCGTCACTGCAAAGCGAGTGGGAGCCACAATCGAAAGGATTGATACCAAGGCCGCCTTCCAGTGCAAAGGAGTGGTTGCCTTCTATTCAATAAAAGATATACCAGGTGACAACAACTTTAATAACACAACCGTATTCACAGTCGAACCAGAGGAGATATTTTGTGCTGGACGTGTCAAGTACTACGATCAGCCGCTAGGTGTCATTGCTGCACTCAGCCATGATGTGGCCACTTATGCGGCTACTTTGGTGCAGGTGACTTATGCCACTGATCAGGTTAAGATCTACACGAGCATGAATTCCGTGCTGGCAGACAAGAAGAAGGATTGCTTTTTTACAAATGTTAATAAGTCTGAGGAAGACCCAAAAACTATGCCAGAGGCAGGTGATATAACTGGAAGTGGAGTTTTGGAATTGGAGTCACAGTTCCACTTTGCTCTTGAACCCCAGACTACCATAGTAGTGCCTGTCGAAGAGGGGCTTGAGGTTTGGTGCGCCACGCATTGGATGGATGTAACTCAGGCTAGCATTTCGCGAATGCTTAAACTAGACGTGAATAAAGTGCAATTACAAGTTAGACGAGTTGGTGGCTCCTTTGGAGGCAAGCAGACACGAGCTAATCAGGCGGCCTGTGCCTGTTCTCTTGTTGCTTACAAACTGAATCGACCAGCTCGGTTTGTGCAAACAATCGAGTCGATGATGGAGATCAATGGCAAGAGATGGGCATGTAGGTCCGACTATGAGTTTCGGGTCCGTGCTAATGGATCTATTCGTCGTTTAACCAATACTTATTACGAGGATGCTGGCTGCACGCTCAATGAAAATGTTGTGGTTTTTACACAAGTTGCTATTAGAAATGTCTACAATCTTACCGATGCGAACTTTAAAGCGAATGGCACAGCCATAAGGACGGATGCACCTAGCGCAACCTTCGCTCGTGCTCCGGGAACAGCAGAGGGTAAGCTTGTCCTCCTTAACTAGTTTTCGCTTTTCAGCTTTAAAAACGATTCCTCCCAATAGCTGTGGCAATGACGGAGACTGCCCTGGAGCACATTGCTTTTGCTTGCAAATTGGATCCAGCAGACGTTCGGATGGTGAATTTTAGACCGGGCAATAAAATGATTCAGCTGCTTCCCCGATTCTTGGCCTCCACGGAATATCGAAAGCGGAGGTCTGAAATCAACTTGTTCAATTCACAGAATCGATGGCGCAAACGGGGACTGGGACTGTCCCTGATGGAGTTCCCTTTGGATGTGAGTTTCGCATTGTCCTATCCAGCGACGGTTGCTATTTATCATGCGGATGGATCTGTGGTAATCTCGCATGGCGGCATCGAATACGGTCAGGGATTGAACACAAAGATGGCCCAAGTTGCTGCCTTTGTACTAAATTTGCCATTAGATCGTGTGCGTATAGAAACCAGCAATACCGTCACAGGAGCGAACTCCTTTGTGACAGCTAATTCAATGACCAGCGATGTACTCGGTCGAGCTGTTCGCAAAGCCTGCGAAACGCTGAACAATCGACTGGAACCGGTGAAGCGAAGGTTGGGTCCCCAAGCCAAGTGGAAAGAGGTGGTTGAGGCAGCCTATATGCAATCGATCAGTTTGATCGCAACAGAGTCTTACATAATGGGCGAACAACCTAATTATAGTATATTTGGTCTGAGTCTTATTGAATTGGAGCTGGACATACTGACCGGAAATCATCTGATTCGACGCGTGGACATCCTAGAGGATGCGGGTGAGAGTCTCAGTCCTAGTCTTGATGTTGGACAGGTTGAAGGAGGTTTTGTAATGGGATTAGGCTACTTTCTCACCGAACTTCTGGTCTACGACCGCCAGACGGGTCGATTACTCACAAATCGGACTTGGAACTATCACCCTCCGGGAGCCAAGGATATCCCTATCGATTTTCGCATTGAGTTACTTCAGAAGAGTCCTAATCCTGTTGGGTTCTTACGGTCCAAGGCAGCCGGGGAGCCACCGTTTTGCTTGGCTGTCGGAGCCCTCTTTGCCATGCAGCAAGCAATACAATCGGCGAGGGACGATGCGGGACTTCCCAGAGAATGGGTTCGCCTAGGAGCACCCACTACACCAGAGACTGTAGTGCTGTCGGCGGGCAGCGAAGTGCATCAGTTTGCATTAAAATAAGTTTAATTAATTAATTTTATAATATTTTCTAAAATATAATTCCCAATATTTAGTTACTAAGCCTGACAACCGTGGGAAAGAAATGGTGAATGTAAAACGATTACAAAAAGCTTAAAGGTTGAGAAAATATGACTGCGAAGCCATGGATTTAAAAAATTAAAAACCTATTAATTTTGTCAACCTGTGTGAGCCCTTAAAGTATCATCTAAATAGCTCAAAATACGAGCTATATACGAAATTTTCTTATTCTAAATATCAGTTGAAATCGCATCGGTTCAGTTGCTGTGGTCAATAATTAAACTGATCTACAGTTTTTCAAAATTGAATATTTGGTATTTGTGTATTTCGGTCACTATAAATTTTGCAAGTGTATTCTTGATCTGCATTAACAGTCGAGTCGGTAGAGTCTTGTCTGTCCCCCTGGCTATCTTCATATCAGAGCCTACTAGACATAGAGTTAACAAATTTGGGGACACTACTATTGTTTACTCCCAATTTAAGTTGGTTTTAGAAAAGTTTTACGACTCTTTTACCCTTATAATTTTTTAAATGAAATATTTTTTTAGTATTAAATTTAATTTTTATAAAAGCTTAACTTTAAAATTATTTTTTCTGGTAATTGTTAAATAGCCGCTCGTGTGAATTAATTTTTTTAATTTTATTTTTCCTGGAAAGAGCTAGATTTATTCAGAATTTTAACGAAGAGTTTTTCTGGCGGAAATGAATAGTTTTTTTTTTAAATTAATTTAAAGTTTTCGAAAATACCATGTATTTTGTTGTTGGCCAGTTACAGTGGCCAAAATCGATTTTATGCAAACCAAATATTGCATACATACAACATGTTGCGTTTTTTAACGTGTTGAGGAGGTGAGAATATAATTCACCCGATATGGAGAAAAATGGGGGGAAGGGAAGAAAGAAATTAGGGCCGCAGGCGATAAATTTTTGAAAAAAAAATCGCGCGATTTTTTTTTCAAAATTTTTTGCCTTCCCTTCCCCCATTTTTCTCCATATCAGGTGAATTATTTTCTCACCACCTCACACGTGCACTTCTTCTTCATGTTGTATGAATGCAATATTTGGTTTGCATAAAATCGATTTTGGCCACTGTAGAAAAAAAAGGAGAGCGGGAGAGAACAATCAGCAGCCGGTACATACAAAATAGAGTGAATTGCCAACAACAAAATACATGGTATTTTCGAAAACTTTAAATTAATTTAAAAAAAAAAACTATTCATCTCCGCCAGAAAAACTCTTCGTTAAAATTCTGGATAAATCTAGCTCTTTTCAGGAAAAATAAACTTAAAAAAATTAATTCACACGAGCGGCTATTTAACAATTACCTTTTTTCTTTGTCGAATGATTTTGACTGATAAAAATAAATACTAATTGTGCAATTGATGTGTAATTAACCAATGGCTACACAGTATCTCCTAGTTAAGTACTCTTGAATAGAGCGTTCTTATTTATTTTGACCTTTGAACCAATTACACAATCAAAACTCATTTTATTTCATCACCATTCCAATAGACCCCACACCACGGTGACTACATTTGATGAAAAAAGACATAGAATAGTTTCACGATAAAACACGAAACCAGTCGGTAACGGATGATCCAATGTTTTTACAATCGGGCGGTTTGTTTAGAAGCAATATCAAAACAAATATAATATTTTAAAATAAATAAAACAACAACTTGCACACAGTCGCGATAAGCCGGCGTCAGCTCTGAGAGGGAGCGGAAGAGTGACAGACAGAGAGGGAGCGAACTTGGAAGTAAACGATCAAAAGGGGGAAAAAAATGATTATGTTAGATGAAGAGCGGAACACACAACTGTTATGAAGCCAACGAGAGAACATTTGCACGCTCTCCCACTTGAACTTGACGAAAAATTGGAACTATTTTGAGAGCGAGTGTTAATGGAAGCGGGTTCGTCAAATAAAAGCACTAGCTCATGGGCCGTAGCCTACAGTAGAGTTGAAACCATCGTGTGCCGTACACTAAAATCGTAGATTATTACTATATACTATATATAGTAATAATATGTTAAATTGTTTCTGCGCATTGTGAAATACATTCCAGAACAATATTCTAACAGGCGGCTATTAAAGTATTTCTTCCGATTATATAAGACAAACCTAGATAATGTCGGAGCGAATCACGATCAACGGCGATAGTTATGAAGGTATGTACACACATTTATACAGGCAGAAATGTACAGTCGGCATGCTCTATGTCGAACAAGGTAGTTCTGCTGGTCGACTGTTAATTGCTTTTAATCATACAGTTGTTTTGTTTCGAAAACGGCGATTCATGAAATTTGTAAAAAACGATGTCATTTTCTGGACATGAGCTTATTGACTATAGATCAGTTTGATTGTTCATATGTTTGATTCTGATCTAAAGCGCCTGATGTAATGAGTTTTAATGAGAACAGTTACATGAGAACACTAGAGACGACGGGGCTTGTTTCCTGTCAATAAACAATCAAAAGCCATTTTCAAGTGTTCCTCTTCAGATGAAATTCGAGTTGGATAGACAGCATTATGAACGTACTTAGGTAGAGCGTAATTCTCTCGATGCAGTTGTTATATAAAGTAAGCTAAATGCCGATCGAGCTACGCAATTCGAACTAAGTTGAGTTACAAGATACCTTTGGTATTTCATTATTCCTCAGTTAACTTCGCAAACCTGCCTGCGGACATCAGTCTGAATACGTTTATCCGGGAGCATGCCGGACTTACGGGCACCAAGTTCATGTGCCAAGAGGGCGGCTGCGGAGTTTGTGTCTGTGCCTTGAGTGGCATTCACCCCGTGACCGGGGAGCTCAGCACTTGGGCAGTTAACTCGTGCCTAACGCTGTTGAACACTTGTCTGGGTCTGGAAGTAACCACCGTCGAGGGATTGGGCAACAAGCGCAAGGGCTACCATGCTATCCAGCAACGGCTGGCCAAGATGAATGGCACTCAGTGCGGATACTGCTCCCCGGGATTCGTGATGAACATGTACGCCTTGCTCGAGAGGCAGGGCGGCAAAGTGACCATGGCCGAGGTAGAGAATGCGTTTGGCGGCAACATCTGTCGCTGCACGGGCTATCGTCCTATTCTGGATGCAATGAAGACCTTTGCCGTGGACAGCAACATTCCGCTGCCAGCCGAGTGTGCTGACATTGAGGACTTGACTACAAAGCAATGTCCCAAAACCGGTGAGCTCTGTGCCGGCAGTTGCAAGAAGAGCCAAAGAAGCGTTCAAGTCTACGCCGATGGCAGCCGTTGGTCCTGGCCTCAGACTCTGCCTGAACTCTTTAAGGCGCTACAGGAAGCGGCCAAGGAGAAACTGCCCTACATGATTGTGGCAGGCAACACGGCACATGGCATCTACAGACGCGACGTTGAGATTAAGGCCTTTATTGATGTTCGCGGCCTGACTGAGCTAAGGAGCCACAGCGTCTCCGACAAGGGGTTGACCTTGGGAGGCAATCTGAGTCTCAGCGAGACCATGGACATTTGCCGTCAGCTGGAGCAAACCAGCGGCTTTGAGTACCTCGCCCAGGTGTGGCTGCACCTGGATTGGATAGCCAATGTTCCAGTGCGCAATGTAAGTCTTAAGTAGTCTAAACAACCGGTGCAACTTGATATCAGCTTGATAACAACAAGTGCGCTTTTATCTAATCTATGTTATTGTAGAACTATCTAACGAGTTTGTATAACATTCATGTACTGTAGACCGGCACATTGGCAGGTAATCTGTCCATCAAGCATGCCCACCCCGAGTTCCCCTCGGATGTGTTCATTGTGCTTGAGGCATTGGACGCCCAGGTGATCATCCAGGAGTCAGCAGAAAAGCAGCAGACTGTCAGCTTAGCCGACTACCTGAAGACGCCGATGCAGGGCAAGATCATTCGCGGATTTGTGCTGCCCTCCTTAGCAAAGGATCAAGTGCTGTTTGACTCATACAAGGTAAGGCTACAAATCTATCTGGTCTATCTATGAAATTCCTACAAAGTATTTCGTTACATTCAGATCATGCCTCGTGCCCAAAATGCCCATGCCTATGTAAATGCCGCTTTTCTGCTGGAACTTGATGCCTCCTCAAAGGTGAAAAATGCCCGCATCTGCTTTGGAGGGATTCGACCGGAGTTCGTGCATGCCACGGCCGTTGAGCAGCTTCTGCTCGGACGCAATCCCTTTGACAATGCCCTGCTGGAACAGGTCTTTAGCAAGCTGTCCACGCTGCTGCAACCCGATGAGGTGCTGCCCGATGCCTCGCCCGCATATAGACTTAAGTTGGCCTGCGGCTTGCTCTACAAGTTCCTGCTAAAGGCCGCCGCACAGAGACAACAGCACTTGGACAGTCGCCACTCAACTGGTGGCAGCTTGCTGAAACGTCCAGTTTCCAAGGGTCAGCAGATCTTCGAGACATTCGAACAGCACTATCCGGTGACGAAGGCCACCGAGAAGCATGAGGGACTTATCCAATGCTCGGGAGAGGCGACCTATGCCAACGATCTGCCCACTCAGCACAATCAGCTGTGGGCCGCCTTTGTGACCGCCAAACGCATTGGAGCTGTGGTCACCAAGGTGGATACGTCGGCCGCATTGGCCTTGCCTGGCGTTGTGGCATATATCGATGCCAAGGATATTCCTGGCCCCAACAACCTGGGTCCCATGACCAAGGATGATTTCTTCTTCAAGGAAGTGGAGCAATTGTTTGCCACGGGCCCCATCAGGTTCTATCAGCAACCCATTGGCATGGTGCTGGCCAATTCGAATGCATTGGCTCAACGCTCTGCGGAGCTGGTTCAGATCACCTACGAGGGGGGTGCTGAGGAAGTGCTACCAAGCATGAAGCATGTGCTGGAAGCTGGCGCCTCGGGTGACCGCATTAAGCAGCCGGTCAAGTCGATGCTCGACAAGCTGGAGTTGCAGGAACCGTTCGAGATTCAGGCAAGCGGCAAGCTGGACATGGGTCTGCAGTACCATTACTTCATGGAGCCTCACACAACTGTGGTGTTGCCCTTCGAAGGTGGACTACAAGTGTACGCCGCCACGCAGTGGATGGACCTCACCCAGGACATTATTGCCAATGTGCTCAAGCTGAAGAGCAACGAGGTTCAAGTAAAGACCCGTCGCATAGGCGGCGGCTATGGTGGCAAAGCCTCCCGTTGCAACTTGGCCGCAGTGGCTGCTTCATTGGCCGCCCACAAGCTCAATCGGCCCGTGCGCTTCGTCCAGTCCCTGGAGTCCATAATGACGACCACCGGCAAGCGTTGGGCCTTCCATTGCGATTACGAGTTCTTCGTGCAGGGTAATGGCAAGATCGTGGGCATCAACAGTCGATTCTACGAGGATGCCGGCTATCTAGAGAATGAGTCGCCCATCGGTCACGCAGTGTTGCTGTCGAAGAACTGCTATGAGTTCAGCGACAACTATAAACTCGATGGCTTCTTGGTGCTCTCGGACTCGCCTACCAACACGCCTTGCCGTGCTCCCGGCTCTGTTGAGGGCATTGCCATGATGGAGAACATCATTGAGCACATTGCTTTCGAGACTGGCCAGGATCCGGCAGATGTGCGTTTCGCCAACCTGCTGCCAGCTCACAAAATGGGCGACATGATGCCGAAGTTCCTGAAGAGCACCCTCTATCGGGAGCGTCGCGCCGACATCATTGCCTATAACAAGGAGCATCGCTGGCGCAAGCGAGGACTTGGTCTCTGCATTATGGAGTATCAGATTGGTTACTTCGGACAGTATCCGGCTACGGTGGCCATCTATCACAGTGATGGTACCGTTGTCGTCTCCCATGGAGGCATCGAAATGGGTCAAGGTATGAACACAAAGATCGCCCAGGTGGTTGCCCACACACTGGGCATTGCCCTGGAGCAGGTGCGCATTGAGGCTAGCGATACGATCAACGGTGCCAACTCCATGGTCACTGGCGGCGCTGTGGGCAGCGAGACCCTCTGCTTTGCCGTCCGCAAGGCCTGCGAGACCCTCAATTCCCGTCTGGAGCCCGTCAGGGAGGAGCTTAAGCCAGCCAACTGGCAACAGCTAATTAACGAGGCATATAATCGCAAGATCAACCTGATAGCCAGCGATCAGTGCAAGCAGGGCGACATGGAGCCCTACTCCGTGTGTGGGCTGTGCCTCACCGAAGTGGAGTTGGATGTGCTCACTGGCAACTATCTGGTCAATCGTGCGGACATCCTTGAGGATACTGGCGAGAGTTTGAATCCCAATGTGGACATTGGTCAAATCGAGGGCGCCTTCATGATGGGCCTAGGCTATTGGACATCCGAACAAATTGTCGTCGATAAGAACACTGGCGAATGCCTCACAAACCGCACTTGGAACTACAAGCCGCCGGGTGCCAAGGACATACCCATCGACCTGCGCATCGAGCTGCTTCCCAAGAGTCCCAACAAGGCAGGCTTTATGAGGTCAAAGGGTGAGTACACATCTTCTTTCCATCTCCTTTAGCCTGTTTCAGTTATTCATTTTCTTTTCGATTTCGCTTCAGCCACGGGTGAACCAGCCATTTGCCTGGCCATTGCCGTGGCCTTTGGCCTGCAACAAGCGCTCCAATCCGCTCGAGACGATGCTGGTCTTCCCAAGACATGGGTTACGCTTAATGCCCCCATGACGCCGGAGCTGCTCGTGCTGCACGCTGGCACCCAGCCCGGTCAGCTGACTCTTAGCTAAGCCACAGCCATAGCCTCGTCGACCCCAACCCCAAGTCAAGAGAACCGCGTGAGAAACGGCACGTGGCACAAAAGCGCCGATGGGTGTGCGGCGATAAGAAAGCATACTTAAGTATTCTCCACACTCCACACACCACTCTACTCCACAATACTATGTATGTTAGCAGTATGCATAACCGACTAGACACACACCTTGTTTTTTGTTCTGGTGCAATAAATTAGAAACTTATCCAAGCCAAATCCAAATGACATTCATTGTGAACGCCGCTGGCCGGGCTGTCGTCCAATTGGCCAAGAGTCCAAGTGGCCAAGTGGCCCAGTAGCTTACCCCAGGGTATTTACATTTTCTCATCGCCGTGTCGCTTCTTTTTTGTGCTGCTTAATGCTTAGCACCTCAACACCAGCAGTGCACATCCCCCACCCCTCATCCCCCCTTCCACAACAGCAACACGTCCACGTCCATGTTGCGTGGAAGGAGCTCTTCATTAATTTTAAAATACATTATTTTAAGGAAATTCTATGCCACACGAAGCGTTAAGTGAATCCTCGCTGACAACGGGGGTTATCCTCAGGGGTTGCATGTCAATTGGGACCGGGACAGGGGTCAGAGCTAGCGTATTTTTTTGCTGCTTTAACTAGGCTGTTAATGAGCAAAAGCATGAATTGGATTCATTATATTTACACAAGCGTTTTCATTTTCTGATTGTTTTCTTTTCCTTTCAATAATCAGCAAAACAAATGCATAATCATTCACACTATATAAAGTAAGACTCTTTGACAAGGCGCAAAGGAGAGTGTATAGTTGCTATTCAAAATAGACCATGCACTTTAAGCACAGCTCAAAGTGTCCCACACTGTGAAATATGCAAAAATATCTGGATAAACGGATGAACAAAATCAGTGCACATGAAAACAAATAGTTGAAATGCAGGGAGTAGACGATAATCATAGGGAGCATTTGCATGTAGACATGCTTCCGGCGTATGGCGCAGGTTGGGACGGAGGACGGGTTCAGGTTCAGTTGGATGCCGTCCGCATGCAAATGAAAACATTAGCGGCACACGCGCATCGGCAACTGTGTGAGATACAGACACATTTGCATTCGCAGATACAGATACAGATGCACAGCTGTGCAGATACAGATACGTTCTCTCTTTATCTGTTTCTCTGTCTTCTCTCTTTCTCTCTCTCTCTGTGTTTACTGTCTGCCAGCCCGGCTTAAATATATATTTCAATTAAAATTGTACACACGAATAAATGCAAAGCCACGCCCCGCCCATTAGACATTAGGCTTTGCCCCCAACTGTCCTACTGCCCAACCCCTCTCCTTCCTTCCAGCATTTGTTTACGAGCGTCTGAAGGCCAACATCAGCTCAGCAGACATCCGACAGACAGCTTGCCATAAAATGACACTGCACATGGGTCCAGACTCAAGTTCGCGTTCAGGGATCAACTTCAAAGGAGAGTCACCCCTGGCTGGGACAAGCGAGTAAGCTCGACTTTGAGGTACTCTCTACGTAGTACTTATTACTTGTTCATAGCTTACCGTCATGCACAATACTCGACATTATTGCCACGTCTTCAAGGTGCCAGAAGCTGCTGTCCAGAAAGCAGATAGATAGATGAAATTGGTCGAGAGATTGACACCGGGAGCTGAGCAACATTTACTTCCTGTCACAACTTGAGCTGCAGCTTGCCAACAATTTGAATGGCTTGGACACAAAAAGGTTTCCATTTCATGCAAGTCCTGAACTTGAACTTGCTACTGTTATGGCATAATGTGCTTCAAACTAGCAGCGGGGTGTTCACTTTGGGCCAAAACTAACTGCAGCCGATTTCCACTTTTCCACTTTTCTTTTTCGCCCATTTCCTGCACCCATTGTGCATTGTCCACTGTCTCTCTGTCTGTCTGTCTGACTGCCCAACTGTCAGCCCCTCTGCTGTTGGCCATCCTCTAGCTGCCTTTGTCTGTGCCATGCTTTTCAAATTCTAAGCAAATTTGTCGTCTGGGGGCGCCGGGTGCAACATTTTATGAGCGTGCGCGCGATGCACTGCCTCAGATAGGGCTGGAAACCGTCTGCTCGTGCAGCTGTGGAAACTGGAGCAAGTGCCACGAGAGTGTGAGTAAGGAGGGGCAGGAGCAACTATGTCTGCCTGTGGCACACACACAAAGATGTCCTGGTGTGATTTATCGCCAACGTTGCTCGGATAATGGCCACGTATTATAATAATGCCGCGCCAGGCGTATGCTTATCGCTGTCGAGGACGCAGCGTCAACGTCTAGACGTCCTGCGGTGCCGAAAGGCAGCTAGGCAGCTAGGCACCCGTCCTGGACAAGGATTATGCATTTGCATTTCCATTTCGTATACGTAATGCGAATAGGTTTTCGTACTCGTATTGGACGCAGTGGCTCTGCATGCAGTTTATTAAATAGAAAAACCAAAATTAAGTACATCATTTTAGTTGAGCTTCTTGTTGATTGTGCATAAGTGTGAGTGTGTGTATGTGTGCGTTTGTGTGTGCGTCTGGCGCATATCCTTTGGGCAACATAATTTACAGGCTCTGCATGAAACCCGTTGTTGAATTTTACGCCGCAACGAATGTCTTTCTGCATCGGATGAACGAAGTCAAATCGTGAGCCAAATACATAAACTCTTTACGCAGTCTCCATATAAATACAAGTCTGCCTGTATACCTAAGAGTATCCTTGCCAGACGGCAACCACACATCGCATCGTACTTATGCATCTACAATTGCAAATAGTGTACTTTATAATACATGTCATTAAAATTGCGAGCTGCCAGTGCATGTCCTCCACTCGACTATATTGTTATCCTTATTGCGCACTCATCTTATATCCAAAAATAAAGCAAAGGCTTCAAGTGTCTGACCACACAATGCGCGTTAAGCAAACATTCAGCTGCTTTAAGGAACTCAATCTTAAATAAAGTTTAAGTATTACAACTTTATACAATTGACGGTTTCCATCGAGGAGCTCTAGAGATTACAAATAATCACAACTAACCCAATGAATTCATCTACAATATCGACTTAGGATTAGTTTATTTGCCATTATCGGGAAGGCAGAAGAATTCTACAATGCATTTGTTTACTCAATTCAAGTGCAGAACAGACCAATATATTTTGATTTCCGACTCTATTTTACTCGATGACACTAAAGCAATGATTTACAGATTGTTCGAAATTCAACTCCCAATTACACAATGCAATTAAAAAAAAAACAAAACTCGCAAGCAATTGGCCTGGAGCGGAATTTAATTAAATTGAAGTCCAAATGGGACTTCATAACCCGTCGCATCGTTTGTAATTAAATAAAAAAAATGCAATATTCGATTTTTCAATAACAAATCCAACTCTCCGTCATATGCAGCTCATGTACATAAAGGACGACCATGCGATGGATAAGCGACAAGCGACCAGGATGCCAGCAGTGGCAATGGCGGCAAAGGACAACGGAAGCAGACGTAACACAATCTGCAAATATGCAGAAAGGAATAACCAGCCAGACGCACAGCCGCAGGACAATGCTATCACAATTCGCAGCCCAACAAGAAAACAAGCAAGAAAGCGCCCCAAAAACTGCTCCTCTTGACCACAGTCAGGGATTCTGCACAGTGGGTGATAAATATACTTTGTGACGTTTGTAATCAACAAACGGTCATTGTTATTTTTCCTACACTCTAAACTTGGCACATGCAAATGACATGAGTCTGTCTGTAGAAGGCTGCAGCTCCAGACCATGGTTGTCTTTATTACTAGATATAGTCACCTAGCTTAACTTCAGGAATCTGAGTCGGAGAATAATAGTTTTCTAAACTAATTAGATACAGAAAATCAAAATTGATTTCCATATTGCTGGGAGTTCAACGATTCGTACCTGATGAAATAATATTGTAAGCAAATTAATCGAAAACTAATTACCTTATCTGTGAATCAAAGCGGATTATCAACTACTTGGCTTTGCGTTAACATATTGTTGATTGGCTTCATCATTCTCTATCTGCTGACCACAGAGGTTATCGTTCCGATTCTGTGATTAGTGATTTTCGTTACCCATCAGCTAAAGGGGTATATTAGCTGGATGAGAAATGGTATTAAGTAGGTATGGGTATCTCGCCGTCAAGCTCACTGAACTGCACCCTGCTTCCGTGTTTTGTTTGGAGCTGATTAGAAGAATTTCAAGCATCAATCAACATTGCACAATTCGCATTTAATAGCAATAATGTTAGTCTAGTGATTAATTGTGAGACGGATCGAAGCATCGAAGCACGCCTTTAAAATGTTTATTTCTGCATATACAAGTATATTGATTATACTACTAACAGTTTTTCAAGTCCACAGTTCGGTTAGTGTCTCAGTTTATTTAATCCTACAAATAATCCAATTAAATAATCTACTTAGTGTTTCTCAGCTTCTAAAGAATTGGACACACAATGTGCTACATATTGCTACCAAGTTGTGAAACCTCTTCTACAATATGCAAAATCTTTGAAATCTAATAGTGAACAATTTGCCGAGCTACAGCATAAAATTGAAGAACAGGCAGCAACAATAGTACATTTAAGTGAAACGATCAAGCAAAAGGATTTGCAAATGGCTCTGCAATCTGAACTAATTTCCTCTCATAAAGGTGGCATTCAAACTCAACAAAAACTAATTGATCAATATGAAAAGCAAATTATAAAACTGCAATTAAAAATCAATGTACTTGATGATTTACATTCCCCACCGTTGGCAATTGTTTCACAATCATCCGAGCAAGGCGATCAACTTGATGAGAACCAAGATTTACTTGGACACACCATTGACTGCATTGTTCGCTTGAACAGAAGAGAGACATACACTTTACCATGTGTCAAGGACTCTGATGGTTCTGATTGGATCGTTATACAGCGCCGCAAGGATGGCAGGGTGAACTTTAATAAATCATGGGATGCGTATAAGGAAGGCTTCGGAGACTCTAATGGAGATTTTTTCATTGGTCTTGAAATGCTTCATATACTGACACGACAAAAACCTCATGAATTGTTTATATCCTTAATGGGATTTGATAATAATATGCAGTATGCCAGATACAGTGACTTACTCATCGGCAACGAGGAAGAGTCCTATGAATTGAAATCCCTTGGATTATATTCTGGAGATGCTGGCAATTCATTTGTTCATCACTTGAATTTAAAATTTTCAACACCAGACAGAGATAATGATTTACTTCCGAATACTAATTGTGCTCGTATGTACGAATCTGGATGGTGGTTTAACAATTGCTATAATTGGTAAGAATTAGCAAATGTTATTGACATTTATTTTACTATTCAACATTTGTAGTAATCTTAATGGAGTTTTCCATCAACATAATAATGGGAATATAAATGGTATTGAATGGACTTATTGGCAACAAAGACCATTAAAATTTTCTCAGATGATGATCAGAAAAAGTCGAACAGGTAATGAATAAAAAGGATCATATAACTATATTTTATATTATACTAAACAATTTTATTCATTTATGCCGATACAGACTAAGATTTCTCCAAGTGTCCCTTTTTATTGAAAATGACCTGAAAAGGAGGAAAAATGCGTAAAATGTTTAAGCCAATATTAAAATAATAATGTACAATTTGACACAAGTTAAGAATCCTGTATATTTCGTTATGATAAATAAAGACGTACTCAAACAAATATTTATATTCATAAACGGTTGAGTAATTAACCTTTGATCCTATGGTATCTCTTAGTCGAGCACTTTTTGCTACTGCGCTTCCACTTATTATACCCTGTGCCTATTGAAAATTTTCATACATGGTACTCGTATGTAACAGAAGTGGACATCTTGGTCAGCATCAACCGAACATTCTATTTAACCATTTATTAGTTTATTTAAATGCATAGCAATTAATATAGTGCGAATATTTTCAGAAATATAAGTTCATACTCGTCTCAACATATTATCTTCAATTTGAATTGGTTGCGAATGTTAAAGTTACACAAGTATCTTTTGGAATGGACCTTGATTGAATTAATTCACAATACGCGCGGATTTCGATTGTCCAATCCCTGGACCCCAACGCTCTGTGGCACTCATCAGGACTCCAGCAGTCCAGCACTCCACAATGGCCGCAATCATTAATATTGAAACTTTTTGAGCGGTTTCGCCAACGGCTATGTTGTAATTAATACAAAATGCTATGGCCACATCATGGGCCAAAGTCCTTGCCACCCCATTCTCATTCCATTTTCACTTATGCCGCACTGCCTCATGCCCAGGGCATACCAAAAGTTGAGTACTTGGCCCAAACTCAATTTGATAAAAAAGAATTTCATTTACGATTGCCATCGCTCGCTGTCAGCGCCGTGTGAGTGGACAGTTGTTGTCTGGCCTGTTGCCTGGTATGTCCTTCCCGGAACCGAGGTCCGTGCCAATTGTTGTGTTTATTAATTTAATTTTGACAGTCGCGTTTTCGACTGTGCCCCACGTACAACACGTAGCTGCCTCGAGGCATCCGCCACACAGCAGCTGTGGACAGTTGTACTCGGAAGGCAGCTTTTGCAATGGACAGTTTTCATGCTGTGGGTTTTTGCGGTTAACCATAATGTGATGATTTGATGGTGGATGATTCCGAGACTCCGAGATTCTCAGAGATAATTGCTTTGAGAGGAACAGAATTGAACTTGAGCAACTACCTCTATATGCTTTCATTATGCTCCCTCTAGCGATGTAAGAAATATCGATGCATCGAACATCGATGTTTTTTGACGATGTTTTTCCGATGTTTTTGTTGATACCGATGTTAAGCGATGCATCGATGTTCAATTTTGAAAACATCGACGGACAGCGACATCGATGTTTTCAGACAAACTTACATCACTAGCTCACTCTAGCCATTCGCAATTCTTGTAGCTTTCATTCATCGATTCTCTTTTGTCTCTTACAAGATTAAGCCATGCCATTAATTTGAACTGCTTCCTGATTCTGCCCACTGCAATATCCATATCATGTGCAACTTTCAGCACGTGCCATTCGCAATCGCATTCGTATTCGTTTGCTAATCAAATGCTAAGTGGTTATTCATAATCACGCACTTCTGACAGCTGGGGGATCATTGATTCGCCTCGTTAAGACATTCATGTGAAATGCTCAATAAATTAGCAATGCAACGCTAAGAATAGACAGCGAAAATTGTGATGGACTCAATGCTATTCAAATACCTTATTTTAAATTTGAAGACAGATTTCAATTAATTGGCGCTACAATAATTGGTTATTAAAGATAACAGTTATGAATATGTGCAATAAAATGCTGGACAATTGTACGACTCATTCAAGTTCAAGTTCTTTGACAAAGAAAGAGTATACAGATGTTTTTTTTCTTTTGCTGTAAACTAAAAGTGCATTTAGTATTGATTGGACGGCTTTGAGGTAGGTAGGCAACCAGATATCAGATATACGCGTATAAAGTCAGGTCCAACACTTTTAGTTAACAGCGCATGTGGTTGGGGCATTTGTCAACGGCAGCGACGTGTCGGCAACTTCAACGCCAACGCAGGAGACGTCAAGTAAATCAGGTTTTAAATGTTGCTGCCACCGACAACCCGACAAACCGGCAAGTTGACTCCCCGCTCCCGTCTGTGGCACCCCAAACTTGAGTAGTTGCGAAAAACAATAAACAATTTATGTGTTTGGGATGTCTTCTCTCTATCTGCTTCATTCGCTGGCTCTCTCCCTAGTCCCAAGTCCCTGTCGTGGTTCCTTCTCCCCTCTCGTAGTCCAGCTCAGTCTTCAGACATGCAACGCATGCCAAGCGCCTTTGCATTTGCTGTCAATTGCGTTGTGGTGAGGCAGGGGCAACAAGACGGTAAATACTGTCAGCTGGAGCAAGACATAGGGCGAAAGAGAGGGGACAAGGACTCGTAGTCGTATTGCATTACATCTGCTTGAGAGAGCTTGAGCGTGAAGTAGTTGGGGGCAACATTGTGAACTAGTTTTTGATTTGTCTGCGCTGCGCCACTTTGTTGCACATTGTTGCACTTGAACTTATGCCCCACGGTTATTTTCGGGGCTAATTATTCGCCAGGCACTTGGCAACTTTGTTTGCAGCGCTCGTATAAATTACAAAATTTGCAAACAACAACTACAACAACAATAACGTCAACGAATAAAGCAACAGCAGCAACAATGGCAACACAACGACCCTCGTTGAAAGTTTAACAAGTGTTAACTTTGCCATTTCCATTTTCATTTTCATTTCTTTGCTTTTATTCATTTGGCAGATAAGCGCCAAAGCGAAACGAGCCAGCGAATAATACAATAACAAACAATAGATGAGACTCGGGGAGGCAGCAGCCGTGGCAGCAAATGCGGCGTGCGATTTGTGGCAGCTGCCGTCCCCGTTGCTGTTGCTGCTGTTGAGCCAAACAACTTGAGCCAAATAATTTTAAATGACCGCAAGTGTATAATTAAAGTGCAGCGCATAATAACAAAAATCACAACAACAATAACAACAGCTGTAACTACTCCACAGTTGCAATTAGAAACGAAGCTAGTGGCAATCAGCTTTGCCACAGCATCTTCGCACTTTCTTTGTCTGCCTTCGAGAGTGTAGAATCTCTGGTACAAAACACTCAAGTTACCCATTGAATAACTAAATACATACGTACTCGTATTTTGCTACGTGCCTTGTCCTGTTATTTAACATAATGTCGATTATTTAGTCTATTCGTTAACTTGAATTAGTTTATCGCTCATTTCGCTCTGATGAATTCCACTGTGATTATTGTGGATACCTTCCACTTGCATTTGTGCATTCTATGTTCATTCTGTGGATTCTGGAAGGGCAAGTCTGGATGCATTAATTTATATAAAATGTTAAATGTTCCCATAAAAGTTACACATTGAATAACTAAATACGTACTCGTATTTTGCTACGTGCCTTGTCCTGTTATTTAACATAATGTGGATTATTTAGTTTATTCGCTAACTTGAATTAGTTTATCGCTCATTACGATCGGATGAATTCCACTGTGATTATTGTGGATCCCTTCTACTTGCCTTTGTGGATTCTATGTCCATTCTGTGGATCTAATACTGGGAGGGAAAGTCTGGATGCATTGATTTATGTTAAATGTTTAATTTTCCCATCTAAGTTACCTATTGAATAACTAAATATGTACTCGTATTTTGCTACATGTCTTGTCCTGTTATATAACTAATTTAACATAATTGTCGATTATTTAGTTTATTCGTTCACTCAGTTTTGCTTATCGCTCATTGAGTTAAATTCCACTGAGACTGTTGTGGATCACATTCACTTGTGGATTCTATGTCCATTTTGTGTATCTTATACTGGGGAGTGCAAGTTTGAACTCTTTGATTTATATAAATTGTTAAATATTTCCATATAAATATCAACCCCGAATTAAACACTAAATTTAGCATAACTTTGCTTTAATTATTATACTACTTAAATCACACAATTAATTGTAATATGTACTCGCTAATTTGTATATATAATATATATATTCATGCATATTGCCACAATAAAAGTCACAATTAATTGTTTTCATTTGTTTCAAATTTGTGATTTCTGATTTTGTTCATTCAATTCAGTGTCATTTGTTTAACCAGCCTCAACCCCACCCCATTTTCATCTCCCTCCCGCTCTCCTTGGCATTCCCAACTTCCGTTCGATGCGACAGCTTCCGCAGAGGGGCGTTCCACGTTTGTGATCCATTTGAGTCTGGTCAGAAGCCACGTTTCATGCGTATTTAAAATCGTTAAAAATAATCTGGAAATTGTGCATTTTTAATGCATTTCATGTCTGCGGCGGCCTGCTGTGGGCGTGGCCCAATGGCAATAATGCCGTCTGACGGGCCGCCATTGTCTGGTCAAAAGCAGGAGACTCTGGAGTTGGAGCAGGAGAAGAGCAGCAGCTGGAGTTTAAGCAAAACCAGTGACCAGTGACCAGGATCAGGAGCAGGCATCGCCGTCAACATCATTTGCATTTATTGTTTTTGTGCCTTTGTGCGTGAAAAGTGATCAGTGATTGCCTTTCACTTGCCACAAAGGCCCGCCTGTGTGTATGTGTGTGTTTGTACATACTCGTATGTATATAACATGCAATATGAATATGCCACACGCAGAACGTGTAGCATGCCCCATTGCGTTGCCTGTTGTGCATTGATTGCACAACGGAAGTGTTGTGGCGGAATTAAAATAAATAAATGCATTTCATTTCCACTGGGACCCATTGCAGCTGGAGCTCCTGCAACAGTAGTTTATGGGCAGACCTGCGACAGAAGGTTTAAGTGTGTGGCTCACTGGCTTGTTTCTTCATTTGTTGCACATTCAATAAAACCCTTTAAATTGCAGGCATCTTGCCATTCAATTCTAATCAATAATATTCCAAATGTGGGCTACATTTTCACATCCACACTCGCCCGGAAAACGCAAAGGAGTTCTCAAACTTTCGCCTCATTTAATCGGGAAACGGAAGCACACATCTGTCAATCGCATTAGTTCAACCACCTCAAACCGAAATCAGAAACGTATCAAATCGCTGGTTGCTTTGAAGTCTCATTAGGCTCGCGGTTGCCAGGTGTCAGGTGCCCGGCGCCGAGCGCCCGACGAAGGCGACGACGAAGACAAAATCGAGTGGCAGCACGGAGGATGCGTCAGGATACGTTCACCCATTAGAGGCACACACGCAGTCGATATATGTTACAGATATGTAACTGTATTGATATCATATTGTGCTCGGATGTGCAAACATAATATGATACTTTTCCTGTTTATCTTTAGGCAAATTGCAATACGGGTCGTTGCTCGACGCTCGTTGGTCTCGAATAACCTATTAAGCGTATTTACGAATCTGCTAGAGCGCCGCATCATTAAAGCTTTAAGAACAGCAGACTGGCCACTGGTATTTGCAACCGCACTTAAATTATGACAGCACTTAATGGTAAAATTAATTACCATAAATATGCCAATATCGGAACGAGAAGTACAACCAACCATCATTACCATCGTCAGGCATCGTTGAGTGAAACTTTTGACTGCCAGGATGTATGGCCGGAATGTCCGTGTATACTTCAATGAAGTGTTCTGGCGCCACTTGCGATAATGAAGCATTGAATATGTATTTACATAGTGGCAATTAAATGTTTACTCTGACTTTAAATTGATATCGATACATTCGTCAATAGCAAGTCAGGAGTGTTAAAGAGTCGCTTTTAAATACACATAACAGTGGTGATACTGTTACAGCTAAATGGTAATGTAACAGAGCACTGTTAAAACTCGCTGTTAGATGAGCCACTGTTAGGCAATAAGAGCCAACAAGCAATAATAATCAACCCGATTTCGTCACTTCATGCGATTTATTTACATAATACTCCAATACATCTATAAAATAATATTAAGTAGCAATTACTAAATTATAATAATAAAACTCGATCTATCAAAAAGAACAGTTTCATAAGATTCCTTGACAGCGTTTTCATATTCAAATATAGAAATAATAAATTTATTACGTATTATTTATTACGCCATAATTCATTTTTGTGCCATTTGTGAGTATTTTGAGAAGTTTGCACTTATATTAGTTGTTGCAATCTGCACATTTCCTGAAAGCACTCTATCAGAATTTTGTACAACTGCCCACAAGGGCTTTCGTCTATAAATACCCATAGCAAATTTCTTACCTCAACAACAATTACAACTTTTTTCCTTCATTATTTTTTGGGGGATTTCTTTCCTTTTTTTTTTGGTCTGTGTGTTTTGTTTTGTCGGTTGGCGCAAAACTTTTTACACAACAACAAAGAAAGTTTTCAATGTTACCGCATATTAAATAAAATGTGTGTACGTTCAACTATGAGTATACATATATATATTCTACAATACATATATGCAAGTATATGCCTTTATTTATATAGAAATGAAAGAAAACTCTGCATTTTTGGGTCTGAAAGTTGTGTTGTTTTTCTGCAGCCAGAACTAAATCTGTAATTGTTGTTGTTGTTGGAGTTGGTGTTGCTTTTGCTATTGCTGTAAGGACTCTCTGCATTTACTTTAATGCGCAGACAAAGTGGCAAGAAAACTTTACGAGCCCGAGCAGTTCAGTCCTCACTCATCCCTCATCCCTTACCCCTCATCCCACAGCTGCAATCTAATAAAGCAGGTACAACATTTCGGGCACTACCTAAATTCCAACTTTTACTATGGCTAATAATGCCGCATAAAGTTGCCACAGGTTGGCAGCGCTTTTTCGCATACCCTGCAGCCATAAAAGGACGTAGGGCTGCCACGAACTCAATCAGATATTTTATATTAACGTCTATTTAACATTTGCCCAATCCATCAGATTCTACTCAAAGATGATAACGCTCAAATGTTTAGTAAAAAGATTTCCAGGGTATCAGGTAGCTGAGTAGTTTTTGCTTGCGTTTTCTGCGTTTTTGCATGAAGCACTCATACAACTTTGTGGCTGGCTTTTATGGCTAAGTTTTGGCCATGGCTACACGAAATTATGAAAGTCGGCTCAACAGTTTCAGAGTGTGCGTGACTCCTTGGGGTCACATTAACATGTATTTGTGCTAAAAGTGTTATTAGATTTTAGTTTCAAGTCAAGTGTAGCTGGGCCTACAGACATACGGTATGCACATACATACATATATGTATGTACATCTCTTCTACTTGGCATACTCTGGCCTAGGAGCGTGACTCATATGTTGTCGCTGGCCAAGTCCAAGTCCAAGTCCAAGTCAAAGAATTAGTCCTTGTCCAAGTCATCATGTTTGTGACTGCGCCCAGCCTGCAGTAAAGTTTTATTCGACCAACATAAAGCAAAAGTGCTTTCGAGTTGACTTAACATATTGCCAGCTTTATGACACTCAGAACGTGCCATGGCTCTGGATGGAGCCACAAGAGCACAAGTCTTGCTAAATAAACTTTAAAGTGTGCCAACACTTAACAGTGCGATAAAGATAACAGTCTCTCCCGTACACTAGCCCACATAAAGGGTTGCCTGCAATCAAATGAATGCAGCACTACATATGTACATAACATAGCATAGTAAAAGGAAGATTTCTTATGCAAAAGGAGGAGTGGAAAGTGCCACAATCCTTGCCCGCCTTCACCAGCACAATCATTGATCATGTATGACTTGTTTGAATTTTGCAGTGAATGCAATTCATTAATCCGCAGGGACTTCGTCTTTTGTGCTTCTATATTAAAGATCTGCTGAACATGATCAATTTTAAAGGATACTTTTAAAATGGCCAAATATATTTAACAGACATAATGAGTCATCTCCGACTTTAAAAAGAGTACACATTGTTGATCAGCCGAGGGTCACCATAAGTTATTAATAATGATATCGAACTTATGGTGACCCTCTATTAATTTTACAATGGTAATTGTAAGGAAGTCAATTAATTCATTTACAAAAACAAATTGATTTTTAATTTTCCGTTTATAATTATCCTATATAATAATAATAATTATGCACAACATGAAGTACAATTATTGCGAGTTCACTTTTTATCCATTCACAATAGACTAAGCTGAAAGTACGAATCAAGTCACTGATTGTTGTTCATTTAGTTCGTTAATTTACACCCAATAATATCGTTAAACTTGCAGTGTAAATATTTATTTATTCGAAATTTAAACAAATAGCATTTAAAGCAACCGCCAGACAAGAAATTTTAATTGCAAACCTAAAAGTTCAGAGCAGACGCCAAAACTATATAAAATGTCAATCATAAACAGATCGAGGAGCTAGCCCAGGAGCCGTCTGACAGTTGGAAACTCATTTTAAACATTCGTTGAATATAAAAAGAGAAAAAAACATATCGACAGACCAAGAGAGAAGTGGAAAAAAGTTGAAATCAAAATCGATGCGTTGACATTCAGCCAAATGGCTAGACAGAAGAGTCCTGTGGAAGCGGGCAGTTGAGTTGAATCAATGCCAAAGGACAACCAGGCACCCGAGGCAGCCGAAGCACCCGATTTTTTATTTGTCGCATTGACACGTCAGTGTCATTAAAAACAGGAGGCGATGAGAGGAGGAGGAGAATTAAATAAAAATGTGATTATGCATCGTAAATAATGCACTGCAGACGACAACAACTTCAATGGGGCTTTCTCTATTTGTGTACCCATGAAATAGACAAAGAAAAAAGTGGGGAATAAATTAATGTGGATAATGTTTACTTACATAAACAGTCTGAAATGATGACAAAATCATATGCAAAGTCTGCTATAGTTCCCCTTTTACTTTAGAGAGTAAAACACTCCTATTAGCTTCCTCGAGGCACCTGTAAAATAGGACATTTTGTATATGGCCAATGCGGCGTATACGTAATTTGAATTATGCATGCGCTAATAGAACTTCGTTTGATGTTTTCACTTTAAAAGTTGACAAATTCAAATTTACATAGATTCAGTTCGAGGACAGACACTTATTGCGCCAAGTTGCCTTCTAATTAAATTAAGGGTCCTGCGTCCTAGGTCCTCCTTCCTGTGTCCTGTTTGCTGGGCGTGGCTGCATATTAAATTGCGATGGCAAGGCGGGGCGTCAAGGCGTTAATGGCATCGAATTAGGACCAACAGTCGTCTATACGAAAAATATTAATAGCCCAGTGCTGAGTTCCTTGCCTGCCTTGTGGAGGTGTTGGCAATTCATGTTTACAAGTAATTAAGCAATTTCGCCTACAAAAAGGCGTCCTTTGATGTCAGCTGTGATATTCCTATTATTTTATGTACTAACATCATTTTTTGTGCTTATACAGCTAGAATTGCAGCCACCAATTTGCGCTTTCTGTCATGTCAACGCCTTGGCTCGTCCCAATGTGCCTCAGTATGTGGCAGCTGCATTTTCTCGACCACATTTTATCTCAATCATTCGAAATGCCTTTCTCTTGCTGACAGCTTGTGGCTTGATGCAGCATATTTAAATGTCATTGGCAAAGGAGCCGCGATAACAAATCCTCGACTGAGGTTTGGTTTCTGCTTCTGCATCTGCTGAAGCTGCAATAAAGTTGCCGTTAAGCAATTGCAGCTACAGCTTTGCTGCATCATGCGAAATTGCTGAATTTTCAAACCGATTACACCAAACAACAAGCAAATGTTTTCTTATATTCAGATTTCAGTCAGATTTCTATAGCTATTTCAATAAATCTGACAACTCTCTTTTCGCGAGTTCAACTTTAAAATTGCATTAAAAACATACAGCACTATATTTAATTTGATTCCTTCTGAATGGTTGGAACTACTTTATAGATAAATGCATCATCACAAATAGAGTCTTCGCAGTCTTCTTCTACATATTACAGTAGGAGCTCGCAAGTTAGAACCACTTTGTCCTGAAGGTAAATATAACTCAGTGCTACACCTATTATAAGTTATTTTTGATACATTTTAGAATGCTTAAAATATTGCAAATTGTGAGTCTAGTTTCTGAAAACTTATAGTTCTAGTTAGGGAGCTTTCACTGTATTTGTTGTGGTTATCAAAAGATAACATGACATTTATGTATGCATCCTTATTATTCTCATTCTAGATAATTTAGATAATCAACTTGCAGTTGGCTGGTAAAGCTGTGCAGAAATCACTACACTCATTAGAAGTAAATCCAGACTGGCAGTGCCTGCAAATGTTACATGGACATGCACAAGGACATGGGCATCAATCATGCCAAGAGAGCAGGATAAACAGCTAAGCGGATATAATACTTTAAAGCCGCTACCAAAAATGGGCTGCAAATGTTTTGACAAAAGCATTTCCGGGTTCGTTCGTGGACAAAGTCAGATGCAAAGCGGCAGCAATTGATTGATTGATGGATGAATGGACTGGGTTGGGAGGGGGGAGAGGAGGGGAGGGGAGGGGATTGATTTGTCGCGGCAAGTTTGCTTGGTCGCATATGAATGAGAAATGCGTGCATGATTAATGAGTTCTTCATTAAGCTCGTTAAGGTGACAGGCCCAGTTCGAGTAAGAGGCGCCACTACAGAGTCCTGTTGCTCTTGCTCTTGGTGTCGCTGTGTGGCAATATAAGCGATGTAATGCCACGCGTTGAAGCTGTCCTCGTCAGGGATTTGAGAGAGTGTACACTCTCTGTTGCATGCCACTCGCCTTGTGCCTTGCGCCAAATTGGCAACGCTATCCTGCCACTCACATTGACACTTGCCACTTGCCACTTGCCGCTTGCCACAGCGCTTCATTGATTTAGCGACGCGCTTCTGGTGGCGGCTTTTTTGCCTCATGAAAAATGAAGTGCAAAGCAAAGCGGCGGCAAAACAAAATCAAATATTTTGCTTTACCCAAAACGAAGGAGAGAAAAAAAGAAGAGAAGCGAAATTCATAAATTGGGTTAAATCCTTAGAGGATTCACCATGACAGCGCGAACAAGTGGCACGCGGGTTGGCCCTGACACTGACATGCCACACCAGGCCTTGCCATGCCACATCTTGCCTTCTAGAGCCGCCTGCTCCGGTGGTTGCTTGATTACGGTATTTGCCACCCCAAAAAAATAAAAACAGAACTACCCGCTCCAGTTTAAAACAGCCCTCATATTACGCGTATTATTATTTTTTGCGTTTCCTTTAAAGTTTGCTCATCTGAGTTTTTCTTCTCATGCAATTCGCATTCCAATTGCCCAACAATGGTGCCTAATTTGCGCTTTTGAGCAACCTCCTCATCCCCGCCTCGAGTCCCTGGTGCATTGGCTCGTGTGCCATGCCCTGTAGCTACTGATTTCCATAATTAAATCATATGTACTTTGCATATTCACTAACTACTCGCATTGAGCTCATTAACTGCTTGTAATCAAGCCCAGCCCAGCCCAACGGAACAACATCAATATCAATTCGCGCATTCATCAATGGGGAAATCAATCTATTCTCCTTGAAATTAACTGCTCTTGGAAGACTTCAAAGTAGCCTTGCATTATCACTTTTCATTTATGAAGCATTCAGTAAGTTAATGATAGTTAGTTAATGACAGAAATGTTGGCTCTGTTAATTCTTATTTCTAAATGATTGCTTATTATTTAAACAGGTTAACAGGAGTAGAGCGGTGTTAATTGATACCATGAGCTCAACCTGATTACACACATCCAATTCCATAGATTAACAGTTACCTATTAGATATTATCCTTAGCACACGCTTTTTTTCTAATTCAGTCTCCTTAGCATGGATTCTGTAGAGAAATTCTGCCTCTACAATTAATAGCAAGTTCAAAGTGCAATTGCCGTTATCATTATCCATTTAGCCTAGTCGAACACGCAAGACAGACAGGCAGACGGACGGACAGACAGAAGTTACGCATTCCCAAATGGCTGTTGGCATGTCATAAATTTACGGATTAACTTTTAACCAATTTACAAGGGAAGCAACAAACAAGCAGCAGGACACTGGAAACGGAAGGCAGGGGGCAGGGGCAGGGGCAGGGGGCAAGGAATCGCGAGACGACATCGCATCATGTCCCATATTGCAAGTGTAATAAAAAGCAGCTGTGCGACTCACACATACACAGTTAAGCACACACACACACATATGCTCAGTCGCTGAGTCAAGTCAAGACGCAAGTGTTTGTGATAGAGGAGAAAGGATAGCATTGCGGGCACCTCAACAAGCATCACGTGCAGCCCACTTCCGTTTCCGCTAGCTTGTTTTAAACTTTTGCCACGCTGCGTGCTTGTGTGCGTATGCGTGTGTGTCTGTGAGTGTGTGTGTGTAAATCAATGTGGAGTTGGGGAAGGCGGGTCGCCAGACAAAGTACGTTTGCTTACACAAAGCTTAACGGCAGGCAGCAGCAACAACGCGCAGTTGGCGGTCTGAGGCTCCATTGCCAGAACCAGAGCCAGAGCCAGAGCCAGATACGCATGCCACACCCCTTGCCCCTGTTAACGCCCACCCGCTGTGAAGCAAAAACAAAGCAGCGCATAAAAAAAATGTAAAAATAAAGCTCTTGGAGTTGTCGCATCCACTTCCACATCCACATCCCAGAGCAGCCAGAGCCACTCATTAAGCTGATTATATTGTTATCCTTTTTATGATACGTGCAATACGTGAGCGCATATGGCAGCGTCGTCAGCAGCCCCCCTCAGTGTCCCTCTTCCCCCCTCCCCTGCTGCCACTCCATAGAACATATTGTTTTTTACTGTTTATTTTTGCAAGTGTAATTATATGGAGCAGTAAGTAAAAGTAAACGCGTTAAACCTCATTTATGCACTCCACATGTAAAGGCCATGAATTTATGTGTTCCTCACCTTATTGACTTCCACCAGAGTGGCAGAGGAGGCAGCCAGAGCAAATGTGGATTAACCTATACCTATTTATATTATACACGTATGCCACTAGTTTCCACACTCATCTTGTGCTTTTTCCAACGCCTCACTGGCTGCGTCTCTGTGATCAGCTACTCAGCTGACAATAATTTTAATTTGACAGAGTTATTAATATGGCAAAATAAATATTTATAATTTTTAATATAAAAATTCATATTAAAGATACTGTGCGTCACGTCTGATAAATTGAACAAATGAAGAATGAATGAAGAATTTATACAGACTGATAACAATTACCGTTTTTAGACATGGCAGCAATTATATGCATAGCTTTATCATAAAGCATTAAGTAGATGATTGAGATGATTGAATAGAGACATCAGTGTATACATTTGTGTTCTGGCTTGATTGTAATAAAAATTAAAAAGCAAATGAAATGAACAAACATCAGCACGCAGTGAAAATTGACTCTGACAGACTTTTAGCGTAATTGGCAAAATAAGTAGTTAAATCGGCACAAAGGCGAAACAAAGGACCCGAAATAATTCAAATGACATAAACAAAAGTTTCATGAATTAATTAAGTTAAGCTCCGCCAAAAGGGAGAAGCCTGTAAACTCAAATAAAAATGCAATGCAATGAGACAAAGAAGCAAAGAAGCGCATTCAAAATGATTTATTTTTAAGTATGAAGCATAAACAATACTATGCAGTATAAGTATATGTTATATATAATATATATGCTAGCGAAGTATGGATGTACAGTACGAGTATATGCAAAACAAATGTCATTTAAATATGAATTTAAGTGCGCTTTGTGTATAAAGAGAAAGCCGCTTGTCGTCGACCATGACGACATCGTCCTGGCAGGACAACATTGCGGATACGCAGCGTGGCCAAACAATGAGGCATGTAAACAAAACTGTTGCCACTGCGGACAGCAAAATAGCCAGAGAACAAGTGGCAGAACAGCGGGAGTGCAGTGCAGAGGCAGGCATGCAGCCAACAACATTTTCATAATCATAATCAAAATGGCATCCACAACAAAAGCAATGCAAATACGACAAGTGAGAGAGCGAGAACGAGAGAGATAGAGTGCGAGTGGAGGCGGCGACAGCAGACGCGACGCAAAATGTAACCAAAAATGCGATAATGAAATGCAAAAGCGACAACGAAAACAACTTTCGAGTGGAAACTAAAACAGTTACAGCAACAACAACAACAAGTCACGTCAAGAGCATGCTCGCTCTCAAGTTACTGTGCAACTGATAATGAAACAGAAGTATAAGAAGAAACAGATAATAATGTAACCCAAATAAACAATTCGAATAAAAGAGGTAATTATAAGAACTTAAGTGCGCTGCATTTCCAATTGAGACGGTATAAGTAGCCAGTGTGATTTAATAATGTAGCCTCAATATACAATTGGAATATAAGCCATAATTATAAGAACGTATACTTATGCACAAAAATATTGCGAATTGATAATGTAAGTAGCGATTGCGATTGTGATTGATTACGTAGTCTTAATATACGATTCGAATATAAGTTATAATTATAAGAACTTAAGTAGGCTACTCACACAAAGCAATATTGCGAATTGCAAATGTAATTGGCCTTTGCGAATTCAAAATGTACCGAATACGTGTATGCATTTGAGTATAAGACATAATTATAAGAGCTGAAGTACGATACGCATAAAAAGAAATGTGCATTTAAGACATAATTATAAGAACTTAAGTACTATACTAATACAAAGAAACAATCGAATAGTGCTAATGTATAATGTGGTCTTCATATACGATTTGAATTAATTATAAGAACTTAAGTACTATACTAATACAAAGAAGTAATCGAATAGTGTAACCATAGTAGGAGTAACCTCCTAGTAATTTATAGTTTATATACGATTCGAATAAAAGTCATAAATATAAGAATTTAAGTACGCTACTTATACGAAGAAATAAGCGAATAGTGTAACCATAGTATGAGTAACCTCTGCTAATTTATAATGTGGCCTTCATATACGATTTGAATATAAGACATATGTAATTATAAGAACTTAAGTACGCTACTTATACAAAGAAACAATCGAATAGTGCTAATGTATAATGTGGTCTTCATATACGATTCGAATATAAGACATATGTAGTTATAAGCACTTAAGTACGCTACTTATACAAAGAAACAATCGAATAGTGCAACCATAGTAGGAGTAACCTCTGCTAATTTATAATGTGGCCTTCATATACGATTCGAATATAAGATATAAATATAAGAACTGCACATACAAACACACACATATAGAAAATGACAAGTGAACAAGAGAAACGAATCAGGAGTCAGTCGCTGTTGAGCATTCAGCGCGTGCTGTTCATTGTTCACTCTGTGCACTAGTTATACTCTTCTCTACCAGTTCTTCGGTTACGGGGTATACGTCTGCGTCTGTTGCTCTGCATAATGCAGTTTCAATTTCAATTGTTGTCGTCCAAAAAAATGGGAACTACAAACAGGACACAGAAAACCCCGGTCTGTCAGCATCGGGTTTTGCTTCCCCATCGACATCATTGCCGCCAAATTATGCTAATTAGATTAAAGCATAATTTCATGAAACTTACAGCTTACAGCTCATACAGCTGCTTCCTTGTGCCTTCTCCTTGTCTCTGTCCTTTGTAGTGTTGTTCTTGCATCCTTCGCTTGTGGTTCGCTCCTTCCGCGTTAACGCTTATAACATTGCTATCCCATTGGCTTATACCATGTTGTCGGTCTATCCTGTCGCCTGCCTGTCCATTGATCTCTAATTAAACTCCTTTTGAAGGTATACTAAAAAATGTTGTACCTATGTTTAATTATAACTCAGAAGTTGGCATTACCTTATATATAGGAACATTTATTATTTAATGCCATATGGTATACCAATGCCTATTAAAAACTATATTTGTTTTGTATTTAACATTCTAACAATTCCGATTTCTAACTGTATTTTTAAACTTTATTTTTGAAGCTATCTCGTTGCCATTAAATATAATAATATAATATTAAGATATTAATAAGTGAAATTCAAGGGTATTGTATATTTGACGCACACTAGATTGCATTTGAAATTTAATCTACATTTTTTAATTAGCGTCATCTTATTTATATTTCATTAAAAATATCATTCATTAATTTTATAAGTCCACAATATTTAGCATACAAGATAGCAACTTTAGAGCCAATCATTGCTCACTCGCCACATTTAGTTACAATTTTATTAGTGTTTTAATGCACAAATAAATATAACATGATATTACAAAACACTTACAATGGGTTCAGATGTTTGTTATTTAGTTATTCGAATATAACAGCTTTAAGAGTTATAACAAATTGTATAATAACACATAATTATATTAAATATATCTTTAAAAGAAATTGAAAAAAAAAATGTATTTTCCAGACTGACTATTGTTTAACATTGCTGCTATCTATTGAACATTGCGATTATTTGTTGAGGCAAATGAATCAATTCAAGAACTTGATTTATAACTTAGCACTATTAAAGCGAACCCACTTGATTCAAACTGTGTGTTTTTTACAAACACATCGTATTTAAAAACCGACAGGATGTTAATCCAAGCGTAAGTCCACATTAACCCTGATTGCCACTGCACAGGCACTATAAAGACCTCCCAGGCTGTCAGCCAATTAAATGAACTCCCCAATGAAGTCTAGTCAAAAAGCCCGATCACATTTCCCAAAATACCCGGACCGAGTTTCGCCCAACTAATGCACTTTGCCTGGGTTATGATTATTAGTTATGATAATTCCACTTTTGACGGCGCAAAAGGAGTTGACACCACCGCGACCAAGTCAAGACGCGAATCCTGCACAGGCGAAGGGCGGTAAAACCACCCTTGGGCACAATGTGACCACATCAAGGATAATTCTGCTGCAATCGAGAGCCTTTGGCTTCTGTTTTTGTTTCATTCCCTGTTTTCTGTTTTATTTAATGTCACAGTCCCAGAACGCCCATCAAAAACTGTTGCGTATTTTGCATTCGACGCGGCTGGCAAGGCATCCTGTCTGTCAGTCCTTCTACTCGTATCTGTTTGTCCTTTATTGTTTTCCATTTGGGGTGCGAGTACGTCGCATTTGCACCTTCAATTAATATTGTGGTGAGGGGACGAAGGGGCCGAGAAAAGTCCCGTCGCATCGTTTCTCGTCCTCTGTTGTGATTTATGAGGGTGCAAAGGCAAAACAAAATTAAGCCACGACAAGAAACGACATTTGGCGTCAGCATCTTATGCATAAACAATCCACCTCCTCCCTCACCTTCCCTGCCCACTCACTCCAAAGGACTTGAACTTTTAATTAAAAGTCACTTTTGATTTATAAGCGTGCGCAGTTTAAAGTTTGGCATTAACAAACAAAGACAATCACGATTACTTGATAACTTGATAATTTTGCTCAGCAATCAGTTCAAATTTTCCAACATATTCATTGGCTGGGCAATCTCAATTGACTTTCACCTATCTTCCGATCATTTGCCTAATAAATACATAAATACTTTTATTTTATTTCATGCGGAGTTAGAAACTCCTCCTTATCACAAAATGTATAGTGGATTTTTGAAATATGTACATATGTATGTATAAATATGTACTCCATGTACTAAGTCCACCAAAATAATTTAATGAAATACAATTCGGACGACAACATGCAAATGTACAATATTTTATTTTATTAAATTTTGAATGACAATTGATATAATGGATTATTTGATAAGATCGTTTAAATATATACATACATACATATGTATATGTATGCTAGAAAATGAGAAGCAAAAACTGTAGTCGACTGAGAGATATCCACAACGTATCTTCTTGATTTATTGTGCTTATCAAAAATATACATATATATACGGGGTCAACATACCTACCTATTAAAATCCGTTAACCTAGTAGTTCAACCTGGTATTACAAGCTTAGCTAAAGGTGATAAGCGCTGATAAATATAAACTAGATATGATATTTATATATTGATTGCTTGTGAAACGGATCGTATCAAAAGCTCACCCATGACACATGTATTTCTGCAAGTATATTTATTATTTTATAATTGACTTTGCATGTTCGATTAGTGTTCCAATAAAATTAATTTGACAAATAAGCAAAAGTTTTTGCTTATTTTAGTGTTTAACAGTTTCTACACCTTGTTGTGTAAATTTTAAATACAATGGCAAAAGTGAATTGAAATCAATTTATTAAGCAAAAATATTTGCAACATTTTTATTTGAAGTCTTTAAACTATTTATTGAATCTTCTTGTGCATTAGAAGACAAACAATGGCTTAAATACACTAGTTGTTTATTTGACTTAAACATTTTAATTTAGTGTATTTCACTGGCTTTGTTATTCGGCGCTTTGAAGAGATCTATAAGTTGAAAATACTTTTATTATATACATATTATTATATAGAATAGAGAGAAGAAAGACAACGAACAATTGAAATTATTAGTTTGATAAATTATAAATTAAACTTTGTTTTTAGATTTCAATTCAGTATACTTGTAAGAAGGTTGACAACGCCAAGCTGGCGTAGGCAGCACAGTTTACAGAAGACTAACAGAGTCTTAGCAGAGAAGCAGCGTAACAGATCATTAGCAGAATAGTGGCCATTAAGCAGTAGTCGGCTGTGCGAGTAGTTCAGGAATAGGACCACAAGCAATGAAACTGTTACTATTAATAAAGTATTATTATTAATATGCTTAAAGTAATAGTGTTAAGAGTAATAGAAATAGTGTAAGAGTGATAGAGAACTAGCTGATCCTAAATGATAACTCTCTCTGGCTGTTACATACATTTTCGGATTGAACTAAGTTATATTATATTACACTTTTACTCTACGAATAGCGGGTATAAGAACTACAAATTGCCTCGCATCTAAGACTGAATTCTAATGTTGATTCTCCATTGGAACGAGTTGCCTTTTTACCCGACTCGTTGAACAGCTTCACGGTGCAACAACTCTGTAAGGCTTCTTCATGTCGCTGTTCGGGCACTTTGGTAACCCTGGCAATGTGTTTGCTGCATGCAACGTTGCCATATTGTCACAGACGCACGTGACGCGCCGCATCATGTAGCATGTGGCATGTGGCACATAAAATGGGGTGTCCAGTGACGCGTGTACTGTGCATAATCAGGATTTGCATGCATCAAGTCCAATCGTAATGGCATTATGACAATGAAATACATCAACATTGCCAGGGGAGAAAGAAGAGCTTGGAGAAGATCACTCTTGAGTGAAAGAGACAACCCATTCTACGAGTTGCAGTTGTTGCCCACAGCGATTCGTTGCAGCTCCATTGATGCGAGACATGTTTGTGGCAACCTTGACAACCGCTCCGCATACCCAATGGAGTACAGGGTATATTGACTGGTCGCGTGTAAGTCTAATAAGCCTAATGTCATGGGGGAGAACCCGCAAAAGGTTTTGCTGAGTACGTCGAGGAGGTTACGGAAATGAATAGACAATATTGGCAATATTTTAAAGTGCATCAGGGCAGGAGAGTCGTGAGACAGGGTCAGGCAGGAGCAGGGGTCGGCACACGACCCACAAGCGTTTGAGCTCATAAAAACACTTTAATTAAATTCATATTCGGGCCCACAACAATTGTAGATTTATCGAATTGAGGGCGTGCGACAATAATTAATAAATGCTCTTGTTTGCTTGCATTAATCTAATTGTATTTGTTTGTCTGCCTTCCCAACTTTTAATTGCTAGCAACAGCGCAAGTTGCTGCCACAATAATGATAAAAAAATCTAGCATAAAACTGTCGCTAGGTGTCGCTTTATGTAGTCAACAAAGTTGAAAATTGTTGGGACGTTAATTTGACATTTGAATTTGAATTTGCGACTAAAAACGAACTACGAAAAAGTTTTATGACAGTTGTCTCAGCAGCTGGTCACAGCACGAGTTACAATGTGGCAGCACTTTAAAGTTTAAACTTCAGTATTCAAGTATTTAAATTCGGAGTGTTCTAGGATAGGTTTTGAATAAATAGAAATGTGTCAAGCTACTAATGATTGCTATTTGCTAAGATTGTTTTAGAAATGAATATTTATTCTTCAAATAACATTTTAATCATTTAAATTCCATATGTTAATTGATGTTAAGTTCGTTAAAATTAATAATAAAAATAGTTAATTAAATATAGGTAAGTTAAGTTAGAGCAATTAATATTTAGGAACTTATTTAACCAAATAAATGTAAATTAATTAGACAAAGTACGTAGAATAGTTCAGTTTTTCGAATCAATATTCAATTTGTATTCATAGACGTCAGCTAATGTTAAATAAATAGTTATAGCAAATTCATCAGCAGCTTTTAATTAAGACTTTAGTAGAGCTTTCAGTTCATTCGTCATTTGATCAATTTCAGCTCTATCCCTACAATATTTAGCTTTTATTTAACTAAATCTGCACACAATTTAAATATTTGATATCTCAAAATACAGCTTTCACCTAAAAGTCATCAGTATCAACGCACATGCTCCATTTCAGAGCCAATCCCGCCCACTGTAAATGCATTCATATTTGCATAAGCTGCCACTGCCACCTCTAGCAAGTATGCAGAATACGTTGCAAGAAGGCAACCCACAACTCACAACCTGCAACCTGCGACCTGCAACCCGTAGTCCGCAGGCCGCCGCCTGCTTCCTGCTGCCTGAAGCCTGTAGCATCATGGTCATCATTACTCAACTTCTGGGCTGTGTCCTCAGTAAATAGCAGTCACTTTACGACCTGTACCAGTGCTTGCTGCCTCCATTGTGGGCGTGGCTGCTTTTCACTAGCCGTAAACAGCAACTGCTGCTGTTGCTGCATGATGCTCTCTATGCTGCTGCACGTGCGAAGCATATTGAATAGCTCTCGGTTGCAGTGCAACATGAGGCAGCAGAGGATGCTCTTTCTTGCCATCGTCTTTTTTTGAAAAATGGTCAAAGTTGTTTCTCTTGCTCGTCTCGTCTCGTTTTGGGCAACTGACAGTGCCGCCATTCACCTATATAGCCATAGCGTTTGGGCCATAGGTGGATATAGTCGTGCCATAGCTCTGGCAAAGATCACGCGCGCAACTGCTTCAAACATAACGCAGTGTACTTAACCCACTTCGAGCTTACTGCACGTGAGTCCTTGCTAATCATTTGTCTTCCTTGCCAGCTTGCCAGCTTGCCACTTGTTCCGAAGTTTCCATTACGCACTGACAACTGATTGCCAAGTTTATTATTGCTTCCGTTCGCTTATGAACTGCCAAAGGTTCGCCATTCCATTTCTTTTCAGTTTTTCTTTTATTTTCCTCACATTTTTTGTAAATGCTTGCAATAGCAATTTATCAACCTACATTGCCCCATGGGCGACACACAAATATTCATGAGTGCAAACCAATTTTAACTTTAATATTTTATAAAAACATTCCATACATACTCCAAAGAAGAGCTTAAACAGCCTGCAATCGCATTATGATCTCGAAATGTATTTTAAAACGAGTCTTTAACAAGAAAACCTAGAAGATTCCATTCTTCAGGGTGATCTACAAGACTTGTCACAAATTCTTCAAAATATACTTATATGGATATCAAATAATTGTTGACAGAACATCACATTTAAAAGCTGTCAAAGTTGAAGCACTCGGCGTCTACGATCCTTAAGTTATCCGCATTGAACTTGACACAAGTTCATGCAACATTCAATAGAATTGCATCAAGTCACAAAACGTCAGCATTTAAAAAGTTGTAAAAGCTCGGCGAGCACTTAACACTGCCACGCCCACAGATGGGAAAGCCAAACAGCCCTGGAGCCACCGCAATTGAATGTCAGTCACAAAAATGCAATCACAGTTTGACACAATTTTACCGAGGCGCCACTTCAACACGTTGCAACTGCAATATCTTTGCACAGTGGCAGCCAAACAAGAGGAGTGAGCAGTAAACCAACGCACGAACGACAACTCTGCAAACAACACAATGACAACTCTTTAACACTGTTAGGTTGCTGTTGCCATCGCTGTCGTTTGTTGTTGTCGTTGTCGTTGTAGCTGACGTCCTTGTCGTTTACTACGTTGCCCATGTCTCTGTACTCTCCCAATAAAGAGAAAGACTCATAGTTTGTTCACTATCTTTGTCACAATATAGTTCGGAGTAAATCCCAACATTAATTACAGCTATTTTGTTTGACTCAAACGGCAAGAAAATAACTGCAAATCGCATTAACAGTGAACGGTACTGGTAATTTAGCAGAAGTGTTAATGTTAATACATTAACCGCTGTAATCAGGTATGTAGCTTAGCAAGCAAATGTTGTGAACAGTGAATGCAAATGAACAGCATGTGTGTGGATGATTTCAACATTAGCAGCATGTAAATCTACTCGTAATAAACCAGCAGAATATGTGATAACTGAAGGGTATCTAGGAAAGAAATAAATACTTTATCTTGCTTCCATTGTAGTCGTAGTTGTTGTTGTTATCGTTATCGCTGCCTTCATCGCCGCAGAGCGTGCTCGAGTGCATTTCCACTCATACACATGCACACTCAAACAAACAGCACAAATACAAACATATGCCATTGCCGAATATGCCACACACACTCTCTCTCACTCACAAACACACACTTAACATACAGAACCTTTTTGTTGTTTGATTGCGTTTTTATCTTCGTCATTTCAGGAGCGCCTGGCAACCCTGCGGGCGAACTGCAGCTCAACTGCAACTGCAACAGCCCTGACGATATATTTTACTGCGCCAACATTTTACAGCAAACATTGAGCAATTTCACTTTAAACGTCAATCGATTTTCATTTAATTTTTACGAGCATTTCTTTTCGTTGTACTCTCGCATTTCATTCTTTGTGTGTGTTGGCCCAGCTTTTGACTTTCTCAATTGCAATCGCATTCTCGTTTCTATACTTACCTACCACAAAGTGGCTAAAGTGGGGTATAACCCAGTATTTGTGCAACTCAATCGTAATCAATAGAAAAGTAACCTATTGAAAAAGCGCTGGCGCCATCTATGGCTCGTTGCTTGCAACCAATTTGTTTATGTGCTCCACTGGGTATCTACTCGTTGGGCACTCTACACTCTCCGTCACAACATTTACGACTTGTTATCCCTAACATTTTACTTATAGCGCAGATTTTGTGGCACAGCAAAAGCAATCACGTTTATCCTCCAGCTGTTCCTTCCTCCTCCACACTTGTGTGCTAGGTGTGAGGGGTGTGGAGTGCGGGGTGGGGGCTTGAGGGTTTGTCAAATTTAATTAACTTAATATTTATTGTGATAGACGCTTGCTATGCAAATTTTCTTAATACGTATTTGTCAGATACTTAATTTGTCAACGCTTCGCTGAATTATGCGGCTCTGATTTGTAATGCGATTTATGATAAGACATGTGTGTATTATTCAAAAGATAATTTATTTCAAATCAAATTTACAGTTCAATTATTTACTTTGTCATGAAAAAAAGCAGCTGTTGAGTTATATGAAAACAAAATTATTTATATGAAATTTCATTATTTTAAGGCGATCAATTTATAGACATCGTTTCAGAATATTATAATTCAGTTTAATCTAGGCATTTGAAACCAGAAGTAGTGCTCTCTGAAGCATGCTTTAGATTTATTAAAAGAAATGTCAAATGTAATAGAACCACGTAGTCTGCTCACACCTTACTCATTCAGTCTGCCAATCGCAAAACTTGTTAACTCTTTTGCTCACACCGACATCATATGCCACATTAACTTTCGCTTTTGTGTAGTTTCGATAGGGGATTTTTTTGCACATAGACGACGAGGTGGATTGTACGTTTGCTCCATTTTCACTGAGTCATCGCATGATTTACGTCGAATCGGCCTTAGCCAAGCAATCATGTTGTGCACACACACATAGTTTAGGCCATTACCAAAAGCCAACAGCCAACAGCCAAGAGGCAAGAGGCCGACAAGGGTTAGGACACAATTATGAGGGCCAAAGGGCTTTCAATTTCACTTGGCTGGCTTTAGGTAAACAACTACACCGAGCATGGACATCGTTCCGTTGAACTCCTCTTTGCGTTGTGGCAGTGTGGCAACGGTCAAGTCAAGCATGCAACAACCGCAAGCAGCACGCAAACGCATCAAATCAATGAAAGTGGCCAATGCGCCACGATTTGCACTTCATTGATTCCACAATCCACAGAAGAGACTCCAGCTAGCCAGCTCTCTTGATAACCAGCTGCCCAGTTGCCCAGTATTGGCGCACCCAAAAAGCCAATGGAGCTGAAGCTGAAGTAGAAGCTGAGCTCATGCCCCACGCTTGTGGCGCTACTTAAAGCATTTTCATTCCGTTCGCTTTATTTTGCCCCATTTGGCCGCAGTGAGTTTATGAAAATGAAAATTGCCAAGAAAATGGAAAATTCTTCATTGTGGCATGCCATTTTCAGCTTGGTTTCTTTTCTTTTTCCTTCTCCTTTCTATAATTCTGCTCACTTTGCTGCACGCTATCAAATTGCACTTGTATGAGCTTATTGAGCCCTGGGCCCCTTCACTCTCCTCTTGCACAACATGCTTGATTTAATGTGAATACAAATCGCCTTCGCCTATCAGCTAGAAAACAGTAGTAAGGCATAGCCAGAATCAATACTTTAGCCTCCAGGCATACCCTTAATTAATACCTTTAGTGTTAAATGTAAAAACTATGTCATGACTATATATTATGGCATACAGGAATTTGGTTAACATTCGCAGGATACCGACGTGCTAGATTATGAGTATGATGGCAGTGAGTTTATCGAGTCCAGTAATTAGTAGCAATTGCAATTGCAAGTACTGCCAGTAAACCTATGCCTATGACTGGCCGATCAGCAGCATTGCACTTGTCTTGCTCTGTCCAAATGAAATACGAGCTCATGCCCGATGTGTCCAATTGCTTCTGAATATAGTCCTTGGTAGTGGCATCCAAGTCTCGAGTCCGGGACATGATCTTGTAAAGCGGCATTGGAGATATGCCGGAGTAGCCGCAGATCAAAGTAAGGAGGCTGGGTTCACTAAACACCACTTTGTACGTGACTGAAGGCACATCCTTTGAGTCGTAGTACAAGTTGAAGATGCTGTTCGCTGCGTATTTATCCCAAGGAAATGTCACTGTATCTTTGACAGCACTGTAGGATCCATCCCAGGTGGCTACGTACTCCAAGTTCAGTTTCAGTTCGTCGCCCTCAACCTGGTCTGGCACTGTGACATTCAGACAGACGAACACATCCTTAGCAGGCGCTCGACCGACCTCATACCAAATGCCCTTCATCTATGGGTAAAGATCAGTTAATGTTAAAGTTACCAGCAGAGGAATGTTGGCTTGTGCTACTTACGGCAGCAAGATCAAATGGTTTTGGTAACACATCTCTGAGACAGTTAAATCCTTTAATCGGCGGAAGAGTAATCATGGCTTGAGCGCCTCGCGTCCCGCAGATCGCCAACAGCAGCACTATAAATATGTTCCGCTCCATTCGTAGATGTGTTCTCTTCCGAATCCGTTGAGCAACTGAGTAGCCTGAGGGTAAACCAATGGTAATGCTGTGCTTATCAGGCCAGACTGGAAGTGGACGTAGCAGTGAGAGCACATTCCCAACTGTCGGGCACGAGCACTCGCAACTCACACAAATATCTTATCAATGAAACGACTGTTATCGTCGTCACTAAAGCTTTTGCTTTCGATTCCATCAATATATTATAGCAGGGCTATTTGCACTTTGAAAAGCAACCGCTTGATTAGCAATTGGATAAATTAACAAAGTGCCACCAAATATATGATAAACTATTATGGCAGGTAATGAGCATAATTGTAGCGTAACGTCTAAGTAGCCCCCTCTTATCGTACTTTAGCCCCCAATTTCGAATATCTTTGCGACGTCTGGCTCAACATCATCTGGTTCGCTTTCATATACAACCACACAATATTTGATAAAAAAATATGACTCTAAAAGTCAGTACAAATATTTAAAGCCAACTATATGCTACATTTCAGATACATTTCTGCTGAGTGAGAAATTATGAAATTTATTCCTAATCCGTCTGTTTGCTTATATTAATGTGTGAATTTCAAAGACTACGAGAGCTACAGGTATCAAAAGAATAGCTACTTTGATGTGATGTGATGATGATGATGCACAACCCACACAATCAGCAACATTATGGTTATGGACACGTGTATCGCGTCAACTATTGATATTTAACATGTTTTCATAATTGTTAGGCTGCAAATGAATTCATTTCATGAGGCTATATTCCAGGCACTCTCGCAATCTCAATCGCTTACTATCAGAGATAAGGTCGCTTAGCACAATCAACAACATTATGGTCACTTGTATCGCATCAACTATTGATATTTAACATGTTTTCATAATTGTTAGGCTGCAAATGCACTTAATTTTCTGAGGCTATATTCCAGGCACTCTCGCAATCTCAATCGCTTATTATCAGAGATAAGGTCGCTTAGCATTGGCAAAATAGAGACTCGTGTACTGGAGTCACTATCACCCTTATCATTCAGTACATCAGTACTGTAAAGTCATGTTATACAGTCAAGTCATGCAGTAGGACAAATCACAAAGTATTTGAAGTTTATCTCTTAGAGTATCCGAAATGGTGTGTTTTTACATGTGGACTGATCGAAGTCGAAGAAAGTATAATTGTAGTATTTAGCATAGTAAAGAAATGAAACCTTTACGCGAGGTATGACTTTAGTCGAGCAAGTTGTTTCTACAAGTACACTGGTGCAGTTTTGTTTGCCGAGCTCGAGTTCGCTGCTTAAATATGCTGCAGTACTCGAGCGCCAAAGCAAAAATCTGGCAACTTTGAGCATACTAAAAAATAGAAGGATATTTCGCATAAAAAAGAATATGCTGGCAGGGCAAACATGCGAAACTATTAAAAACATGTCTTTGTCCTTTGGCTTTGGGTGCACATAATGAAATTCCTTTGCTGCCGCTCTCCGACTGGGATGTTGCCACTTGGCGTTTCCTTCAGTATCAATCGAGGTGAAATATTAACAAGCGAGTCCTAGTCGAAGTAGGAGTCTGCACTCCCATGACAGCAGGCCGGCGTCTGCGACAGCAGCTCATAAAAATTCCTGGCGACAAAGCAGCCCCTCTCCTGCTACAAGGATCCCCTCAAATGGAATGCACGGGCAACTTAGACTGAGGCTGGCTTTAAGCAGAAACAGACGCTGAAACAATAGACTTGAGTTGACTTAAATTGATTTCCAGACGCGACATTTAGGGAAATGCAAACTTCAGCATCCTCCAGTCCCCTCCAGTCTCCAGTCGCGAGACTCCAACTTCCTACCTCGCAATGCTTAGACTGCAAAGTTACTGCACCTTGATTGCAAGTTATTTGCAATTTTGTGCAAATTTCAGAGAAAGAAACTACATAAAAAATCTACAACAGCCAAAGACATTGCCATTGAATCATACCCTGTATTGTTTTGAACAATTATAGCAAAACATAAAGCTGATAGACACAACGTTAAAAGTTACTATTTATCGTTTGGTAAATTTGCCCAACTATTTTTAATTAATTATTCCACTGCTTACAGGGTATATGAAAGTTGAGCAGGCTGTTGGGTCCAAGTCCAGCTCTCTTTATAACATTGCACTTGAAAATATTGAGGGTGCACGCGAAATTTCTTCGCAATTTGCCAGGGCTGCAGAACACTTGGAAAGGGAAGCATTCTCCAACTTTATTTGTCGCAGAGCAGTTGCTCAATTTGATTTCATTCATTTCTTGTTTTAAATCATATTGAAATTGCCACTTTATTTGTGTCGGCTCGGTGAACTGCTGTACTAAATGCGGGCACTAGGAAGCAAAGTATTTTAGATTTCTATAAATAGTAAATGCCTTCATACCATGACACACTATCTATGAGCTTATCAAAGCGTTCTTTTTATCTCGTGAATCGGTTGCTTCGAGTCTTATGAGCCAACTCATCCATTGGCCATAAAGCGAGTCAAAATGGTGGCGGATTGTTTAACTAGTACCTGGAGAGAGAAGGCAGGGGGCGAGAAGGAGAGCACATTTCATTAGGCACTTGCCTGCGACTGAACCGGAGTTTCCTTCACAATGCAAGTGCAACAATGAGAGTCGAGAGTTGGTAGCTAGTAGGACTTGCAGTCAGTCCGCTCTTTGGTCATGGAGCGCCAGCGAGAAGTGCAAACTTTTTAAGTGAATTTTTGATTAGATCTGCAGAAAGTTTTTGTCGTTGGCAACAAAACGGCACAGGATGCATTCTGCGAGCAGTGGAGAGAGTGCGAAGAGAGTCCCTGGTTCAACTTAAAGTCGCCAGTTAGTTGTGCTCTTTGTAATTTGCGCAAAAGTCTATTTATTTGCGCAAAGGATAATAATAAAATATGCACTGCAGATAGCAGATACAAGTAGTTATGGAACACAAAGTTGCTCGACTACACGCACACTCAGACATCGGCCAGCTGAGCCTGCTCCTGCTCCTGCTCCTACTCCGGCCCCTCCCTGGGTGCAATTACTAGACGGCGACTCTACCTGAATCTACCGAAAACTTTCCGCAAATAGTTCACAGTTTACAGCTCGCACCTCCCTCCCCTACTCTCTCCCTCTCCCCCCTCCCATCACAATAGAGGGGAAGTTGTGTTTTGTGCAAAAGTTAATAAAATTATTTGCCACCGACGTTGATAAATATGACACAGAAGTCGCTCGGCATTCCATATAAATACAGTTGCTTGGCCTCCCCAAGTAAAATGGCGTCGTCTGTCTCTAACGGCATAAGCGCAATGGCGACAAATGGAAATAAATACTACACTTTTGTTGTTACTTTAGAGCCAAAACTTTCTCCCATTGATCTACAAGCTAGCTTCATAATCGACTACTCTAATGTATATTGGATCTTGCATTCATACATCTATTGGGCGTAAATCTTCATGCCCTTCTTTATTTTCCTTGCAGAAAATAAATAAGAAAAAATGTGATTTTAAAGCAATATAAAAATATCACCCCACATACGAGCAGCACTTGGCCCTTGGAAGGATACACAGCATAGTATTTTGCTAGCAGATGCATTCCTTGTGTGTAGTTATTATTCATTGTCGTGCTTCAGCAAATATCAAACAAAGTTTTTCTCGATGGGTGTCAGAGTTTTTCATTTTCTATTTGCTATTTTCCATTTTTACTTGCGATACTTGCTTCTGCTTCATTCTTTTCTATATTTCGATGCACGGTTTTTGCACATATGAGCGGGGAGGGGAGGGGAGGGGTGGGGCGTGTTTTTCTTTCCCCATGAAGGGTTTTTTAATCGAAACATTTGTTGCGTGAAATTGTCGTTAGGTTTGTTATTGTGCGGCAATATGTTCGAATTTAAATCGTATGGGTTGTTTTGAACTCACGAAGGATCGACTGCTGTTCGATGCTTTGACAATTGATACCCTGTATTCTCGAGTACAAAGGGGTATGGGATATATATGTATATGTTTAAGATTTAAATGCTGCAGCACTCGCGATTTGATTGAATTCAATGCCAAATGCTTGCAAGTCATTAGCTGCTCATAAATCATAATTAAATGAGCTGGCTAAATATGAATACACTCAAAATGCTGTCACAGCCATTAGCTGCGACGAAGGGTTGAACTTTTCCATCGATTTGCAACTTTTCGGAGACAATAAATCTCAATTTTGTGCAAATTAGACGACGCTATGGCCAGACGAGCAAGCAAACAAGCCAAGTCGAAGATGACGCTACCTGTGTGTTCTCCCCCGCATCCTTGTGCTGGCCATAGGCTGTCATGTCTCCCACATATCAAGTGCAGCTATAACTCAACTCAATTCAGTTCAACTCAGCAGCCAATGCCAAAAGCCAAAGCCAAAGCCAAAGCCAATGCCAAAGCTAAAGCTGCAGATGCCGAGGGAAAGAAGGAAAGACGAAGGGGCTCCGCACTGACATTTGCTCAATTTATCGTTATTTTTGTGCAGGCAAAAACAAAAAATCAATTTTTGCCTATGATAAAACTCGAAACGAAATGGACCATAGGCCAACAGTCGAAGAAAAAGCAAAATAACCCGGTACTCTGGTATGCGACTCATTAAATACCCTATGAAGCATTTAAAAACATAAATTATTGAATCAATAACTCAACTAAATGTGTGCTGCATTAACTCAGCCAATGGCTAATGCATCAATTATATTTTTAATTCAGTTAACCTACTTAAAAGTGCAAAATATTAATACTCCACCGAGGGTAGTGGAATTGATTCTTTGAGGCTGGCAAATCGAACTGTTCCGTTGCAGAACTGTTGGGGCATTTAAGTGATTTATGTCTTGGAAACTGTTTTTGAAATGTGGCTGAGATGCCTGAGCCAATGGGAGAGAGCCTAGGCCATGCTCATGAGTTTCGAATTGGTATATTGACTTTCGACCAAGTCGTCGCCACCGCCACCGCCACCGTCACCGTCAACGAAGCTGGCCAAAAGTCAAGAGAGCGCCAAACGCAAAACTGTCCAAGTATACAAATTGGCCTGGCATGAGTTATTGATGATGCAGGTCATGAAATGAATGACCATTGGGACGTCGCACCCGTCTGGCCAACTGACTGGCTGACTAGCTGACTTTGGAATTGCTCTCTGTGTAACAAATGTCAGAACATTTGAATGAAATGTTCTAAAGAAAAACCTTCAACCGTCCAAATGAGGGGGCTGCCTAAGTAACTTGGTTAATTGCACAAAGTTTTCTTTAAAGTGCACTTGAATCAGTTCCATTTGCTGGATGATAAATGCAGTCTCGTTTGACCCACACCGTCTACTTGGACCGAGTCAAGCAACAATGTAAGCAAACTCCTAATCATCGATAGAACCAACAATCGGAACTACTTTGTTCTTTAATTGAACTACTAAGCTCTGATTCGTCCAGTTTTCAAGCTTTTCTCTTAAGCACAATGTTGCATGCATGTATGCACTTATGCATAAATATCTTATTAAATACTCTCTTACGCAGTCGATAGTTAAATTTGCCACTCTTCTCTTGGTCACATTTACTGTGACAAACCCTTGGAGTAGGACATCAAAAAGCATTGACCTAATTATAACGTATTAAGATATGTACTAAATGATGTACTACGGTTATTAAAACACATTCCACATCCGAATAAAAAACCAAACAAGGATAGGCAACCAGACTACCCCAAATATTAAGAGATCATAACTCATGTCAAGCATAACAAACTCATATATATGTAAAGCTTTTATCACAGCGTCCAAATCGTGTAATTTAATGTTGTGCTAATTTCTGGTGTGGTCAAAGTCACCCAAGCCAAGGGCTAAGACCATTCATTTCAGGTGAAAGTCGTGACATTTTTGTGGTCAGCACCCTATAACTGCCACACGGTCTCACTCCACCACTAACTGTGGCTCATTTCTTGCTCATTTCCGTCAAGTGTTGGCCAAGAAACACGAACTATTTACAAATGACCAGACAGTTAAGCAAAATGTTTCCGGCCTGGTCAAGCTAAATGCCTGAAAATTATGCTGCCTCAACATGAAATGGTAGTAAGTAAAAGGGGCGACTTAAACTGCCAACTCACCGGACTGTCAATGCCCTTACAATAGTCAGGTGTGTAACATAGAAGAGAACGAAAGAGAGATAATAAGCCATGTAATATAGTCATAGTACTCCCATTTAAGAGTATGCCGCTAAAAATATAAACGCTCAAGTTATGTAAACATACAGGATATGCATGGAAGACTCTCAGCACGCGTTGGTGTCACCGTGTCAATTGGCCTGGCCCGGCCTGGTCTAGTCTGGTCTGGCTTGGCTTCTGCTTGCTGCTGGTTGTTAATTAAGTTACAAGGGCCAAGCCAAGAAGCAGAGCGACGATACAATTTCACAAATTTCCGTGCAAGGCGACACCAACAATCAACGACAGTCGCCTCGACATAACCAAACAAATGTCAAATGCTAAAAGCGGCCCACAAGTTAATAAATTGTCGCCGCCGCACCCTCAGATCCCTCTCCAGCCCAGGCAATGTTGTGCCGTGGCGGCGATAAAAGCCAAAATGAATGGTCAATATATGAAACATAAATAATTTTTAGGGGTTGGATTTCCCATTGCTTTTCGCCGTTTTGCGTGTTTGACCAACATTTCCGTTCCGTTGTTTGCATTCAATTAACCAAAACTGACCAAATTCCCTCTCCCTGTCCCACAATGAGCTATGTGAGAGTGTATGTGTGTTTGAATGATACGTGGCTGCTAATTGAGTGGCATGGCTTGACACACGAAACCAAATGAATTGAGCATTAAACAAGTTTTTGGCGAAATATGATTGAGGAGCCGAGATAAATAGCAACATATGTAAATAAATATTTCAATGAAGAACAATTCGACATCCACTTACCTGGAATAATTATATATTTTACCCTATTGCAAAAACAAATATAAATATTGAAACACACGCGGCCCGAATAGTCTGCATAGGCAAACCAAAGATCACTAAAATGCAGAGCACAATAAAAGTGAACGAAATGCGCCAAGTACAAAATTCATTTCCGTCACTCTCATCTCTTTGGTTTATGCATGTGCCTAAACAAAGAGAGGATTTTTTGTGCTCTTTCAATATTATTCAAAGGAAGAGCGAGTAGGGCAATTTAGTGTTCCCCCTTCATTATAAGTTCTGTGACAGCAAAGAGCACCAACTGTACGAGTATTATGTGTATATTTGCAGTTATTAGATGTGTGATTAAATATAGCAGATAAGCTTTCTATCAGATAATCACGTTGTGAACAATTTTTCCATGTCAAGTAAGTATGTACATATGTATGTACATGGTACATTTACTCATTGAAAATGGACATACAAAAAGGATATTATTGTTTTGTGTAAATGTACATACATATGTATATATGTATTTGACAAAATTGTGTATACCGAACGGACACAGGTAACGGTTTGTCAGTGTGAGTGAGGTGATGAGTATAGCAAGACAGAGGACAGAATGAGAGCAAATAAATCCATTTTCTGGATCAAACAAAATACAATTCTTATATGCACATTAACAGGAGAAGCCAATGAAAATGTCTTAAGAGAACATAAGAGAATAAGTAAAGTTAAAGGCTCATTGCCTGAATAAAATAACTATTCACTTACATATGTCTTACACAAATGAAGCTAGAAGACCGACTGTTAGCAAGTGTCACTCACTATTAAAACTGAATTATATTGTCTGTCATCTTATAATTGCCAACTCGTTATCCAATCACATAGCAATCATAGTCTCAATATCCACTCACTGATCCATTCAACCATACACCGCGCCTTCGTTGGGCAATGGACAGCACATTGTAAGTACATATGCTTGGCCAAGAGTAAATCCCGATTATGCCGCCCACATTGACAGCGCGGCAGTCGGAGCGAGAGAGGAAATGAGGTAGTGGGAGAGTTAGTGAGGTTATGTTGCGTCTGCTTTGGCTGGCTCGAATAATAATCTTGATTTTGTGGTCAATTGAATTCTTAACTTCTTAAGCTGAAGAACACAACAAGAATACAGCAAAAGCTGTCGGAACTCGACAAGATACGAGAAGTATCTTGGGGGCGTGCAACATGGATGACAGTGCAAAGTGGGTTTTGTGATGGGTACTGTGTGGTGGAGGGGGAGGGGGAGAGGGAACGGGGATGTATAGCGCCAATTGTGGGCGCTCAACAGCTCACAACGAAAATGACTGACCAGAAAATGTGTTGCCTACTTATTGGCCATTGATTTTGAAAATGGCTCTTGGCTCTGCCTCTCCCGCTATCTCCCAGTCGCTCTGTCTCTTGAATGTGGTCCAAGAAGAAATTTGCCATATAATGGATGGCCAACCAGCTGCTTGTTTACGTTTATGTGGAGAGGGGAGATGGGTAGAGGGGTGGTACATGCCAAATAAGTAGTATTAGCCAATTTTATGCCTTATGCTCTTTATGAGCCATAGCTGCTTGAGTCTGCTGCTTCACTGAACGCCTTGGCCAAAACGAAACCGGAAAAAGTCTTTACCCACAGCAATTTCCCAAAAGCATTTCCTTGCCACTCTCTTGTTGTCGTAGTTGTATTTGTTGTTGTTGTTGCTGTTGCTGTGCTGATGTTGTTAGGTTTGTTTCGTGTACGAACATCTTTATGGGTAATTAAAACTTTTGCTCATTTTCGTATCGATTCCTCTGTATTCTGCTTTGTTTTGCTTTGTCTCAACGCCAATTAATTGCACTTCAATACCATATTATCCTGACCCCTATACCCCCATCCGCCCCTAAGCCTCTCGCATTATCCTTCTCTCCCTCTTTGTCTGTCTGCCATCCGTAAACTATTCTCGTCGAATAGTTTGCCGCACGTTCGAGTGTGTACCACATTATTGAAATGGATAACTATGCCATCGTCGGAAGTTGCAAGTTTTACATTCCATTTTGGCCAAATTATTTTGGCTGAGAATGTTTGTGGCAATTCAATTCGCGATTGCAATTGTTTGCGGTTTCTTCTACATATTTCTCAACGCTCCCAAACTTTGGATAATTGCATAGAATTTATTGCTTCGTGAGTTGCAACTTGCATTAACTTCAAACTGAGTAGAAAGTCGTTTCCATTAATTTGTTCCCATAAAATGTTTAAAATAATACGAGTTTAAGTCAGTTTGCGTGTGGTCTTCGATTTCTATTGCTTAAATCGCTTATAGGGCAAATAAAAGAGTTATATTGAATTATATTGGCTATGTCTACATATTATATAAGCACAGATAAACTATACAATAAATGCATTCTCTTGCATTTAAATAAAATATATTGATCTCGAAAGGTTTCTTATACCGATCAAACTCAAGTTGTATCTGCATTTTCATAGTGTGTGAATAATATGGTCTAGTCTAGAAAAACCTTGCTAAAATTATGTCTTATAGAGTAGATCGACAGTGAGTGGATCTATCTATGTTGTTTAACAAACTCATTTAAATTTTAAATGGCAAACACTAATAAATAATGAGCCAACGAGACTAATGTCAGGTACGCAAGAAATTTATCTAAATACAGACACATTTCTTAATAGCGTATTGAATTCCTTCAAAAAACTTGTATTATTCTTATTATTAATCAATCAAGCAAACCATCCTATATCAAACTTTTGGCCAACCTACCTTGTTGGTTCATCAAAACTAAGTCTAAATTATCAAACACTATCATGACTTTCGTGCAATTTATAGAAATGTACACGTGTTTGACAAAACTATACAGAAGAGCATTGTGGGGAATGGCTGCATTCTGCAGAAAGACTTTTAAATTCATTCTGGCCTTCTCAGATTGGAATAGGCGCCAATGAGTTATTTTGCAAGAATGATGAAAATGACTTCCAGTCAAAAAACCCTATTAGATGGTAACAAAGTTATGAAGCCTCTTCCACCTCTAGGCAGTATACAGGTATTCATATTGAGCAACCTTCATCATTGCCTTCAAGGATAACTTGACGTTGTTAGAGCAACAAGCAATTGGGCTTATGGACCACACGTGGTCGTGAGTCTGGGCTCCCATTGAGATGCCGAAAAGCAGCTTTGCTGCATTAGATGCTCGCAAATGCTAAATGCAAAGCCTTTACACAAATTTTCAAGAATTAGCACCTGACTCGAAGCGGCAACGCAACGGGAAGAACTTCCGGCTTATTTGTTGGAGAGCTTAAAACTAGGGCCTACATGGGGATGGCAATGGATATGGAGAGGGGGATGGAGATGGCACATACATGGGTGGGCCACATGAACATCATCAAGCAAGACAAATTGTGCTTTGGTAGACTCGATGCGTCGACTTAATGCGGCTCCTTCGATGTCCTGGCCCGTTTGCAGCCTTGAGGCGAAAAGGAACAAAGCAAAAGAAAAATCCATATTTTATTTTGATTATTTTCCGGCAGGTGTCTGGGCAGGTGTCGATTGCGTCTCTCCCCCTCTCTCTGTGAGTGTGTGAGAGGTGTAAGAGGCTGGGAAATTAAATTTAGCCCCACAGATTTTCTTTCAGTCTTTTCTTTCAGCGTCAATCAATTTGCTACGCAGCCAGACAAAAACAAGCCCACAAAAATGTCCCCAGTAATGGGAAAAATTATTGAATTTGTCAACGACGGCTGCAGGCAGTTTTCTTCTTCTTTTTTTCGCATTTTTTGAATGAATGTTGTTGGATATGGCTTAAAGCAGCGAACAGCTTTAAGCCCGAGATTTATGCGTCTTTCGTAGGTGTCAGACAAACAAAATTATGGTTGAAAACGATTTTGTACCTTGCAGTCATACATCATCAAGCTCGCAGCCTGTGTACTTTGGGGTAGCAAGGGGGGGCTGAAGAAACCATCCCCGCCCAAAGTGTAACAACCCTCAACGGTAACAAATTTGTTTGCGACGTTTTTAAATTTCCCAAACACACACACACAAACACACACACACATTGCCAATGTTCGTCGAGCTAATGTAAATCGTGTGCATGTGAGTGAGGGGTCTGTGGGGGGCAGCACCTTATTTAGTCAAGCTTCCCCTGCTCGCCTGCGCGCCGTAGCAAGTGATTTGTTGACAAAGAAATTTTTTAATAATTCACCAGGCAAAAATCCCATTCAGCATAAGTGATGATGTAATTTTCACTAAAAATTGAAAAAATCTCCAAGCGTTAAACGCAGGCAACACGCGTCCTCAGACGCCAGAGGAGAGTTCCGCGGAAGGCAAGGGGCAAGGGGCAATGGCGAGGGGCAAGGGCGAGGGACGGACACCGTTCACGTAAAATATGTTGCAACAATCTGTTGGCGCGCGCCCGAGTGTATGTGTGTGTGAGTGTGAGTGTATCTGACGATGATGAATGTTGCACGCATGCGTTGCACTGATTTGACTGACAGACTAACCCACCTTTCCCCGCTCCAATCAGCTTCCTTCAGCTGAAGCACTCAATTCGCTACCAGAAGCTTGCTGATCCACAGCGGGAATGCATATTATATGCATAACTATATTGGCTTTTCACAGTATGTCCCACATCGTCCAACAATAAAGCGTGGACATTCTTTACATTTTAATAAATATCCTCAATTTAATCCCCTTCTTTATTGAACATTCATCATATGCTCGATCGACTCACAGAACTGAATGAACGAACTAAATCATTTGTTTTGTTCATTTGGCTCTTTTCGTTACATGTTCGTTGAGTACAAGGTATATCAGTGTTGATGTTATTAAAAAAAATTAAATTAGAGCAGCTTAGAACTGTCAAGCTATTTCAAGGCACTGGCCATTGTTTGACCAATATTATTCCTTTGTTTCACTTGCTACCAGAATCTAACAAAACGCGTGATGTCTGTCCTTCGGTTGCTCCAAGGGAAGGTCATAATTGCACCAGGAAATTGATAGTTGACCACAAGTTGTAATGGGCCCATGTTCCCCCCAATCTATCCGTTGTGCCACGTTTCTGTGGAAATGCGCATGGCTCATTAGTTTTCGCCTAATTTTAGATGCAGGCAGCAAAGGCCTACTAATGGAATTCAATCAATTTTCATTTATTTCGATTACGAAATTCGCACCACCAACCACTGTCAAGTCGACAGCGGAAAATGGCCACTTCATTGACCCAACACGAGGCCTGATGCCTGAGGCCCGATGCCCGATGCCCGATACCCGGTCCCACTTCCAACCACGTCTTCCATCCGTTTTTGGGGTTCCACAAATGGGCACTGAAAAATTTCTTAATTATCCTGACGTGCAGCCTGTGCTTTTCGCCATTGAGGCGGAGGGTGTTGTTCAGTTGACATGCTCCATCAGCCGTTGCTCCAACATTATTTGCTGTTTCCCTAATGTTTGTCTGGACAAAGCAAGACAAATGAGCGGACCCATCAAATTTATACAAGTACACAACTTCTAGTTACCGATAATATAAAAACTTTTCCCTCGACTCGTGAAGCGGAAACCATCGAGAATTTCAACATCTTATCTCAATTGTTTCCCGAGTTTCAAAAAGTACGAAAAATATCATATGCCAAAAATGTTTGTCAATCTAACAATTCAATACATTCAAATGAAATATATGGAAATCTTGCCCGAAAAGAAACCACACTGAAAAAGGTCGAAGCTGCTGCAAAGCACATAATCTGCTTATCGAGGTGATGCGGGGACAGAGGTCCTTTTCAATTTATTTGGTACTCTCTTACCTCCTTCGTTCTGGAAATGTTTTCCTCAAAGAAAAACGCCAAGACTTGATTTGATTTTTCTTGCTGTCCAAAGTAATGAAATTATATTTTCCTTTCATTTGAATCCCTTTTCTTATTTGAAGCAAAACAACAAATGAAAATAAACACCTCGTTCAATTGAAACAATGCAAAAAAATACTGGAAATAAACGAGTTCTAACTGTTGCAACACAAAGGAGTCTGTTCCCAACACCTGCTCCAATCCCAGTTCCAAGGTAGTGCAAATTATTGTGTAACCGATAACTGGGCAGATATATAACAAGTTCATTAAAAAGTGTAAAGAAAGAAATCAAATCTTTGGCTTACCGAAGACTTAATACTCTTTAGAAATATCAATTTAAATAGGCCATGCCGATTACTCATTACCAAGTTGCATTTATTATTACAAATCCAGTTCTTAAACTTTTTAATTTAATATTAAATTGTATTCCTTGGAGTCGTTCAAAAAGAAAATCATGTCGACATTTTCCATGCAATATGAAATCCAGTTTGAGACTATTAACAAAGTATCCAACGAATAATCAAGTTATTTGATGTATAACTTATTTTTAACTATATACTATTTCTGAAAAAGACGGATCCTTGTCAACTTTCATGAGGATGAACTGTAGCGTGGACGGACTTATGGACAACATTTCAGTCCAAGTAAAAACAGCTTAGCCGAGTCAAGTGATCTGTCACGATGTCTTTAATGCATTGCAAGAGTAACAGACTGTATGCAAAGGTGATTGAAAAATTGTTAGACTCTCAGTAGGGTATTTTGAATATTATGCAATTGCAAGCGCAGGGAAGCTGCGGAGAAGCTCTTGCAGAATACAACTGCAAATCTGCAAGTGAAATCTCCATGACCACTGGCAATAGGCACAGGATACATCGACGACCCCAAAATAAAAGAGAAAGAGTTGAATAAGAGACTCCACTTGTGGCTCAATTATAATGAGAAAAGCAAACGAATTGGGAATAATTTTCAATTCACTTGTTTCCCACCTACATTCGTGGCATTTGGCAGCGATCCTCCGATACGATGCCCTTTGCCTCTTGTTGCCATTATTTATACTCGTATGATATTGTTCGATGCATGCCCTTAAGCTGTGTCCAGGAGTGCATTGAAGCAGACTTATAAAGAGGGGCGTGGCTTGTTTACCAAGCAGAGATCAGCCTCAGTTAAGAATTGCAAATCGAAGACATGCCAAAAAACGAAACAATTTTAATAAAAAGATATGTTACATAAAAATATACTTTCGATTCCAGCTGGTGTCCCAGCGATCTTATATTTTTGCCAACTTATCTTTTGGAGCGCAAAGGCCAAAAGGTTATTATAAAATGTGAATAGCTGAATATATCTCCAACCCTATACAGTTTGCATAAATATATGTTATTAAATATTATTAATTTTATTTAATACAATAACACCTTCGGCATGCCATTTACTTTTTCCAACAGATTTATTTTAAATGTATTATATAAACCACTTTCAATGTGGAAATTAAAAATCAGAAGTTAAGCCAATAACTCTAATGGAAGTCCAATTCGGTCAATTCTAGCATATTAACTAACCAAAATACTGTCCTTGTTGTGGTATTCACCAATTTACTTACATATTTATATGAATTGTATATTGTTTATGGTAGAGTCGACTCCGCCTGCTTAACACATTACACGCCACATCTGCAAACAAATAAAACGCGGCAACAAAATCGTATTATTTGTTGATCGTTAAATTGTTAAGAGCGCAGAAATGCGAACAATTTGCAGGTAAAAAATACATCCATTAATTGAACAGCTGCAAAATACAAATTGGGGGAAATTCCGAATACAAAATAAAAAGCACAAACTACAACTGAGAAAGCGTTACTTTCGATAGCTTGCCGGCATCTTAGCGACGATATATAATAGTTCCAAAATGCAATTTATCGATAATAAAATGGAATACTTCGTCAAGTTAATGGCAAGAAAAGCCGATGTCGTTCAACATGTTCACATAACTAATTAAAGTCCAGGGTATACAGGCTTATGCTGTGCTAGAGAAACAAAACATTTCAATGGGGAGTTTTCATATTAATTAATTTCCATTTCCGTTTTGTTATCATACGTACGCCGATTTTTACCTTTATGCAGACTACGCAATTAATCAAGTTTAATTACGCCAACGTTAGGAGTTAGCAGCACCCAAATAGCCCAAGAGATTCAAGGAAACATTTTGGCCGCATTAATCACTTGAATATGCTAACATTTCTCATGTGTTCGTGGGCAAATGGGAAATGCTTACAAGAGAGGCGGAGGACTCGGAAGATAAGAGTCACAGAAAAAGGAACTCGCACGTAACAATGCATTTAAATATTTGCACAGCCAAAAAATCCAAAAGGGAAAAACGACCCGTAGTCAGATCATCGGTTAATAGCCAGAAATCGCTGTATAAAGGGAAAGCTAAGAATTTCATAACGGAAAACTTATTTAAAATTAGTTGGTGTCCACTTAGTATCCACACCATTGTCAGACACCATAGCGAGGTCAACAACCACCATACAAATTGACAAAAGCTGATTGTTGTGAGCAAATGGAATTTGGAGTTGTGTTGCAGCCCTCAAGTGTCGTTATTAATTTTTCGACTTCGAATATTTGAAACGTACAATGCATTGGAGTATTTGTTTTTGTAAGTAATTGACTTTTAAACCTTTTGCTAAAAAATATTCAAGTCATTTACAAGCATGCAAATTTATTGTATTTATAAATCCCTGACATTATTATTCAATTTCAACTGTTAGCTTTATATATAGTAATTAGAGCATTCACGAAAACCTGCACAGTGGGAAATCCTAAAGCTTTTATGCAAAGTAAAAAATAATAATTCTCCATTGAACGAGTCATTTGATACCATTACTATCAACTTTGTGGCTAATTGGCCGTAACATTGTGTATACAAACAACTCACAGCTGCAATTTAACAACAATAGAACGGATTTTTGATATTTCCGAGCCAATTAATCTGATCTTAATGTGTGCAATATAAAGATATCATAACATATGCGTTCCACCTCCTGTGGCTCGGTACTATTTCCCCACAACAAATTCCACATGGCTCCACATGTCTGTCAAAATTGCCAAAAGCAACAATAATAGCTTACAATAACAACAGATGTTCGGAGCTGCGCGAAAAGGTAAACGAGTTGCGCTCTCGAGCAGATCCGAAGGCAAACAAAGAGCGAGAGAGCCATGTAACTGCACAAATATGCGATGGTGAGCTTGTTTACATGTATATCTGTATGTATGTGTGTATGTAGGAGGCATGTAACACTGACTATGACCTCAAACCACCCACTGCTAGTAGGTGAATGTGTGTGTAGGCCTGTTAACAGCGGCAATATATTAACAGCGTCTTTGCATTTCTGAGCAAATATTTTTGCATAGCTGACGTCAGTTGCTCCAAAATGTTGTTGTTGCTGCAATTGGTGATGTTTGTTTGTTGTCTTTTGGTTATTGGCTTGTCTGTAACTTTTGTTGTTGTGCCCACAAAAGGTGCGCTTACAATTTTCTCCACTTTCTACAAGAAAAATGTGAGAAATCAAAAAGATGCCACCGATACGAATCTATGTATGTGTGTCTATTTGAGCACATAGTATAAGTTTAGGTTACACATTGTATGTACGTATGTATGCCTAGGCACATAGACATACATATGTATGTATTTGGCCACAAAGTTCACTGGGAAAGCAACTTGATACTGAGTTTGCTGTTGAAATAAAAATAGACCGCAATTTATTGATAAAATCGATCAAAATGAAACGCTGATAACTTGCTCTCCACTTTTTACTCAAACAATGGCTACCCATTCACAACAGATGGCTGTCTAGAACCCAAAACAGTACATCGTCGGCGGCATTCAATTGATGCAAAGTATCAAAACGCACAAAACATGCCTGGTTTCAATTGTCGATCGGCGGATGGGGTGCGGAGAGATCGACGGAGAGTCTAAGACGTATTTTCATGCCGAAAACGTACGATGTACATATTTGTTTACAATTTACAACTGTGCGGGTCCACAGAGAGAGAGACAGATAGAGAGGACGGAGTTCTAAACAACAAGAGAGCTGCAGTGAGAGTATCTGTGCTGACCGCTTATTGTGATTAACTATCTGTGAGTATGTGTACGTTTAATTTTGTCGGGGGATGACATCACCGAACGCTGCTGTCACAAAGTTCGCACAGTATCTCTTCTTGAATTCGCTCTCTCCGTGTCTCTCTCGATGGCTCCAACACCTTTGCAAAACGTACACTATTTTGTGCTAGTGTGTGTAATTGAGTGTAGCACAGTGGCCTGATACTGCCACATAAAATACATGCGCAAATATTTTTAAAATTGTATACATATGTATGGCTTTTATTATTGAAATGTGTGCGTATATTTTTAAATCTTCTTTTGTAAATGTTAATGAAGTGCTTGCAATGTCCAGCAAAGTGACAATCACTTTTACAACACTGTGCGCCGGGCTGTAGGCGCAACAACTCAAGTGGATTTGTTTGTTGACCAGCAACCCGAAAGAGAGCGAGAGAGTGAGAGCGGTGTGCTTACGCCAACGCTGACTTTTCATTTTACGCGGTTGCTGTTTATGGCTCGCACTTGCAACTGTGTGTGTGAGTGTGGCTGTATCTGTTTGTGTGTTGGTGTCTGTGGCGCTCGATGGTTTAGACCTGGGGGTCTCTCCATATTCAATCAGTCGTTTGGAATTCGCGAAACTATGCGGTCGCAGTACGAAGATAGTGCCGCCGTGTCTACGGATAGCAAGTACCACACGAGCTATAGCTATAATCATAATAATAACAATAATTACCATAAAGACTATAATGGCAATGGCATACCCTATCACGCTCGCGAAAACTCCTTGCCGTTTAGCTATGGAATTGCCACTACGTCGACACCGCTGCGAAAAACGCCAACGCCAACGCGGGCCGATAGTTTTCTCGACATTGACTACGGCATGAGCAGCAGCGGCAGCGGCAGCGGCAGCAAGCACAACCACAATCACAACCACAACCACAGTCCCGGCAACAACATTTACAACAATAATAATAGTAGTAGTAATAATAGTAATGGTAATGGTGATATGATAAAGCCGCAGCCACGTTTAACGAGCCCTTTGCTAGTGCGCAAAACACTCGGTAGCCGTGCGAGCACAAATGGTAATAATACGAATGGCAGCACAACAAATACGAATACCATATCGAATACATATCATTATGGGGCAGCAACAACAACACCGCCTCGCGCTGAATTCGAGCAGCAGCTGCGCGAGCGACGCGACAAAGTCTACAACGAGTACCGTGCGCAAGAAAAGGAGCGCGCAAGGGAACTAGTTCCGGAGCGAGTGCCGCCCACGCCGCCCCAACGGCGACCAGGCAACGGACAAGGGCAGAGCAAATACAATTATGATTTCGAGTTCAACTTGAATTTGGATGACATCAGTGATCGCAGTTCGCTGCCAGCTCCAGTATCATCTCCGTATCACACAAGAAACATTGAGGTGCAGCAGCTGGGGCAAGGGCAGGACATGGATGTGCCCGATGGTGCTATTAGAGGCAACAGTCGGCGCTTGGAGTCCACAATTGTGGAACGCAATTATCACACAATTAACAGCCACAGCCACAGCAGCAATAGCAATAGCAATGGCAACCACAACAACTACAACTACAACCACAGCAACAGCTTGGAACGACCTCCAATGGAAGTGACACAGAAACGACAGCAGCAACAGTTGGAGCAGCAGGCAAACATTTATGGTCAGAACCAGCTGCTTCTAGAGACGCACACGCACTCGCGGAGTCGTCGCGATTTGTCGCCCATTTATGCCACCAGCTCAAAGCGCAGCAACTCCGTTTCAGCAACTGCTGCAGGTGCTCCAAATAGCAATGGCCAAGCGGATTACCTGTTGACGCCCAGTCCCACAAGCAGACCGGAGACGCCTGCTTTTCCGGTGACGCCACGCACTCCGTTTGGAACCATGGGGTCCATGGGATCCGGCATTCAGCGCGTCTCGCCGACCGCAGAGTCCATTTACCAGACAATGGGTCCGCGGCAACGCCTCAACTCGGCGCCTTCTCCGACCTTTGAGGTGGCCGCCGATTTGGTGAAATTCGCCCGCAACTCGGCCAAGTTCTGGTACAAGGCAACGCTGTCCCGGGAGGATGCCATAGCACTACTGCTGAATGCTCCGCCGGGCACTTTCCTCGTCCGTGACTCCACCACTTATAAGAATGCCTATGGTTTGGTCTTGCGCGTCGCACAGCCGCCAGCTGGCAGCCAGGAGCTGGTGCGACACTTTCTCATCGAGCCCACACAACGTGGCGTCCGCTTGAAGGGATGCGCCAATGAGCCGGTCTTCACCTCGCTGTCGGCCCTCATCTATGAGCATTCCATAAATCAACTAGCACTACCGTGTCTACTGCGCATACCTGAGGCGGACGTGGTGCCTGCCCTGGCGGCCACGACGCCTGCCCAGCAACAGCTCCTCACCCATGGAGCGGCGACCAATGTGCTCTGGCTATTTAGCTGCGATACCGAATCCCTCACCGGCAACGAGGCCATCCGCAAGGCCATTCGCGTCATGTACGACCAGCGACCTCTGCCCCAGCCCACCGAGGTGCACTTCAAGGTCACCGGCCAGGGCATCACCCTGACGGACAACACGCGCAAGAAGTTCTTCCGCAAGCACTACACGGCCGATGTGATCTCCCACTGTGCCATCGATCCCGAGAATCGCATGTGGACGAGTCCCAACGAAACTGACAAGAAGACCATCTTTGCGTTTGTGGCCCGCCGATCACACAGCTCCAAGGACAACCAGTGTCATGTCTTCTGCGACCTGTCAATCGCACAGCCAGCGGCGGCAATCGTGTCCTTTGCCAATCGCACACTGCCTACCGAAAAGCAGCGCAACTATGTGCTCTGAACAGGTGCGTCGACGAAGCTATTGGCCCAAATCGAATAGCTGGGTGAGTTCAACTCATTTCCGTTTTGTGACCATCAATATGCCCCAAATGGCTTGGGCGCGGCGTCCTTGGGTGCCCATTAAAATACAGTAGAGCAACAATAGAGCGACCCATTCAAAAGACAATTTTAAGGATTAGTATAATCAGATACGAAGAACGAACTTGAAAAGTTCAGTTCCAATCGAATTCATATAGTGCTTATCTGCTTCGTAAAGATATATCTTTTATTAAATCAACAGATTTGCTAAAACTAAATCAATTTATTGTATCACGACTCAAACACTATTTCTTTTATGATATCTTTATTATCCGTTATTCTTCTTATACAAAAGTATTTCAATCAAATTAAGCATATTCCGACCCAATTTCACAAAAAGCCGCATTTAAATACTATTTATACCTGGCAAGTATATTTTAAGTGCAAAAATTGTTCCATCTTAGCTTTTTGAATTTATTTAATGGCGTTCCACCATATAAAGTTTTCACTGTACGTGCAAAACTTTCATAATCTTTGGCGTCAAACGGGAAAATACTAAAATTGTTTCAGTTTCTTGGCTTTTTCCGTGGTTCGAACTGATTTGTTTATGTATTTTACATTATGTCCCGCCCTGACCGGCCCCTCCTCTAACAACTGCCTGTTTGTTTTTTTTATGGCCTTCACACACATATGCACACACATCGATTCAAATGTGTACGTGTGTTATGTCGGGCCATATTAAAACTGGCTAACATTTCTGATATGAGATTTTCGCAACGGAAGTTTGTGTCATGAGTCAGTTGCTCAAATGTTGGGCGACGTAGACATAACATAGAATATACTCGTAAACTGAATTGATTTTCCATCCAAGTCTAAATCTGTGAGGGCGTCTGCTTAGATTATGCCCGCACACTTTTATATTATATGGCAGGTATTATAGATGGGGCCCCATATACATGCGTATGTGTGTACGAGTATATATAGATATATAGTGTATATAGTATTTATCATTTTTATACATCTGATTAATTTTCCCCACGTCATGGTCATACGCTGAGTTCGCCCGATAAGGCCCACTGTGCTTACCTGAGCATTGTCATGCCATATGGGCCTTAGGATACTCTGTATTATATCGTTGTTTTTAGATATCACTGCTTATTGGATTAACTCTATTTCTTGATGTTCATTTGTAGCTTTTAAGACTAATTCGAATAAGTTTATATTTTAATTCAAATTCATGCTATTTTAAAACTATTGTCCCTATTCTTTATTCTCTAAGTCTATTTCTATATTCTCTATTTCACTTTTGCGCTGGCGAATGACGAGTTGTCTATTCACATGTCTATTTTAAACTTGTAGCTAGAGTATGACACGGTCAAGCAAGCTCTACTTTTTACTGATTTCCCATTTTCATTTTATTATCAACCGGCTAAAATACATATGTCTCTCAGCTTATCTGAGTGTAAGAGCAATATACCGGGTGTATAAGAATAGAATGGCACTATTTATGAGCAGAAGTTACATAATGTTGTTTCATTTTCTTTTTTTGATTTGCATTTTGGAAGCTTTCCGTTTGAATATATATTTTAAATCCTAATTAAGTTGTACCGTAGCCCTGATAAAAGCAGTTTAACTTGCAGATTGTCTTGGAACTTCCAACACACATCTCCAACATTTCCAACATTCAATTTATTGAGGTCTATTTGTGAAAATATGTTATATACTCAAGGCAACACATTTCATATCTTTGGAATTTTTCAACTAAATAAATAAACAACCGAATAGAGAAACATATAAAGCATTAGTTGGAATTGTATATACATATGTACATATATATGTGTTTGAAATACTCATTTGGTCGATCGTCAATTGCGCATCTGAAAAAATCCAATGAGATCTTTGAAAAATTGAATTCCAGACATGTTTTCAATTACTTTGTACATACATATGTATTTATTTTGTTGGTTTCTCGCGATTTCGAATAGGTCTCTGGGAAAAAGTAACAGTAAATATAACTGAACTGTTCTAAAAATAAATAAACGTGTAAACGCTGGAAGAGTAATCGCTCACTCTATATTTTTATTTGTTGTTCGCTTTTGCACCATTTGATCTGCAATTAAGCAGTCAAAGCCATACAGATTAAGCTGATTATAAGAACATTGAAATTGATTACCGTTTTTAACACATATTCTTTTCATATTTGTTGCAGGCTTACTCCCGTTAAAACTGGCCAGTGTTGTACAACGCACATAAATATCATATGTCTCTTAAATAAATTAACAATAAACGACAAATCTAGTGGCAGTGATGTCAGTTAAAGGTTATGTGTCGACACACAAGCACACACACGCACATTTATTTATATTAAATGGGCAAACTTGAATTAGCTAAATGCACAGTGGAGCAAAACGCGTTGAAAATATTAAACACACAGTGTTGAAGAGTAATAAATGTTTCTTGAGCACATTATGGCCGTAATTTACATATGTATTTGCTATTAACATTTAATGTGCTAACCGAATATAACTGTACATATAAAAACATAAAACTTTTAAGAGAAACTTTGTTGGAATGTTAATCGAGTTAAGAATTTATATTTATCGTGTGCTGGTTTCGTTGAATTTGTTGTGCAGTGTTTAATCATTGTGGTATAACTAAAATAAAACTCTGTGTGCAGATACAAAGCAATCTGTTAAAAATAATGTAATTATCAATTCGAAATCTTTATACTAATGTTAATGTACGAACAGAAGCAAATATGCCATATATATGTATTTGTATGTGCATGTATATGTGCATATATTAATTATTAATACCTGCGCTAGATTTAAGTTTTACTAATACAGTCAAATTATAAATAAAGTGCAATGATATTAAAGGTAAATAATGGGAGAGTTTCATATTCTCTACACAGATCAGCAGCGTCATCTGTGGGTCAAGTATTTAGTTAGAGTTGCCAATCTGTTCAAAATGGAACGAAATTGAACTCATTTATTTTTTTTATTTGAAGGCCAAAATTCATCTGTCATATAGATTCAATCCATATAAACCTAATTTAAATTACAAAATCGGTTGGATAGTTCATTATTCCATTCACAAACGATCAGTTTTCTGGGACCTGCAGAAAATCAAGCATCATTTAAAAAGGATACAACTCAGTGCCACGTAAAAAGGCAGTGGGCAATGAGCAGATATATGGTCGCCACGACAATGGTCAATATCATAATGGGAAAACCGACAACCAGAAAGAGCAAAAAGCTGATATTATAGCCATGCTGTTTGGCTACGCTTACAGTTATCAAATTGGCAGAAGCACCAATCAGTGTCCCATTTCCACCAAAGCAGGTGCCAAAGGCGAGGGCCCAGACCAAGGGGTGGAGTGCTACACCCAACGACTTGTTGGTGCCCAGTTTAACGACAAGTTTGATCATAAGCGTGGTTATTGGAATGTTGTCCACAAAGGCGGAACTCATTGCGTTAAACCAGAGCACCAGTAAAATGGCCACAGCCATTTGAGAATCCTTATCCACACTCATGATAATATCGGTGGTAACAGTGCTGATAAAGTCGATTATGCCCAATTCAACCAGCGTTTCCATGAACACAAAAAGTGACGCAAGAAAGACTAGCGTAGACCATTCCACACGCTCAAGGATCGAGTCCACATCCGCTCTATCGGCCAAAACGAGCAGAAGCAGTGCAGCCAAAAAGGCCGCCCAACCTAACATAAGGCCCTTCACGCCTGGCACCGCGCTGAGGAGGAAGAACAAAAAGGCCATGCCTATGGCTACGCAGCACTTGATCAGAAGAGGCATATCGTTTATCTTTTGATTTGCCGTGATCTCTTTCAGCGTCTCCAGGTAATCAGCCTTCTGGTTTGGGTCAAGTGATTGCTCCCTTTTCTGGCGCTGCTTGAGCACGTTGATGTGCTTCCGAATATTGTGGAGGTACTGTGTATCCTTGGCATTCTCCGCCTGCTTCTCGAGCTGCTCTATCGTGTGTTCCAACTGGTCGGGACCCTCAAGTAGTTTATTGCGAGTCATGTAGTACATCAGCACGAAGGCGAGCAGCATGGACACAAATACCCCGGGGAACATGTGTAACGTAAAGTTGCCAAAATTTACGCCATTTTTCCTCACATATTCGTTGGATGCAATGATTACGTTGGGTTGGTCTCCCACTGGGGTCAGTGTGCCGCCAATATTCGAGAATATCGCGATGCCGATGAGAACTATTGACGCATTCATGCCCAGCATCTCGCACAGTCGAATCGTTATCGGCACCATTAGGAGCACAATTGTCACATTGTCGAGGAAGGCCGAGATGATGCCCGTGAACATGTACAAGTAGAATAGAAGGCGCCAGATATGTCCCTTTGACAGCTGATAGGCGAACACGGTTACAAAGTCGAAGACACCCGTTTCCGAGGTTATAGACACTATCACCATCATGCCGAAGAGAAGCATTAGCGTTTCCATGTTGATCCAGCTGATAATCTTCACCAGCGACGGGCGCTCCTGCAGCATGCAAAGCACTCCAATGCCGCTGGTCGCCGTGATCAAGGCGGCAAAAGTGCGATCGGTGAGATCAAATCCGATCAGCACATATAGGAAAATGAGCAGGAACAGGCCAAGCCAAACACTGATGTGTTTATTCATTGGATTGGCATCGATCGTCAGGACCATTCCAAGTGATTTATCGTGATTACTGAGCAGAGTCAACTGCAACTTAGCGTCTGGATCATTCCACGCACGAATTCCTCTACCCATCATCAAATCTAACATTAGTTCTCTCTTTATGTTGTCGGCCAATTCAAAAGAGTGTTCCACAGTGATCAAGTCATAGATTTCCGTGTCATCAATATAGACATTCCACACATTCGATTTCCATACGCTATTATTTGTGTTGATATTAAATAATTCCAAGGCAACTTCAACGGTCGAGGCGCTCTCAGACATGTGTGGAGAATGCATTGTGGGTAAATAATCGATATTGCCTCTCAACTCAACCCATACAAGCCCTCCAGCCGGATCCTCGTGTACTTCGACCATCTGCATTTTCCCTGGATAGAGGGATACACTAGTCTCTACTTCTTCGTGGATTGGCGTTATGATAATAAATATCGAAAACATCATCCATATTATTACCAGTATTCCAATCTTAACGACAGTGAGTACGAATGTGCGATACTGTTGACGGCGAAGTTCCTCAGTTAATTGCTCATCGTCATTGAAAAAGAATGGGCGACGGGCACTGGCAATACGGGAAGCCATACACTGACTGGAAATCTATTTGATAATTGTGTAAGTTATTGTGTGAAAGCGATTTTAATAAATAAGGTTTCTCGATTGAAACCATATGTTAGAATATATGATCTACACAAAGCGTACAATTAGATCACGAATATATTTTTTATTTTATTCATAAAATACAATGCATTGCAACATTCCAAAATAGTTAAGTATTTACATATGTTGTCTCTGTATTCTTCAGTCACTCAAATGAGTGTCGTGTGTAGACTTTTATCGCCCACAGTGTGTTATTTAAAGTGCCCCTTTTAGTTCTTTTAACAAGGTATAAATACATTATTGTTTAATATTGTCGCATAGTCGATAATGAGTTGGCCAATAAATAGTTGAGAAGAACAACAAATAGGCAATTGGAATATGGAATGTCTACTCTGCATCTGTTTAAAATATATTACATATCTTTGGAAATTGAAATTTCAAACAAACGTGTTTGTATAATGGATAAAAACAAATATAAATAATCATATGTAACAATTGTGTTTGTCGCTTTTGTTCAACAATTATGTGACTGACTGCTTTATTAGCATATTCTTTTTGTTATTGTATTCTTATATACAATAACACATAGCAGTTATCCACTGTCTGGCCACGACAATTTGCGCACACACAATTGTTTTTGAAATTTAATCTTATCGTTTGACAACTACTCCAGTATACCCTACACAAAGTACAGAAAAAAGTACTTCACTGCTTGTCAAATGAGTTTAAATCGAGTAGATCATAGTTAGTGCATTAAACAGAAATGAAACTCTAATAAAACTAACTTAAAAACCACCTACGCAATATCGAGACAAAAGGGAAAACAATAACATGTGGCATAGTTCAATTCCGTGAATCGATCGCGTATTCAAAGAACTAGTTATGGTTATGTTAGTAGTTAGTAGTGGTTATGTATGGTTTTTAGAAATCAATTATAAAGTTATTGCCATATTGTAGAAGGTTTAGAGAGTAGAAATCATTTCATTTCAGCATATGATTACTTTTATTTATGTTTCTTTCTCTTAACGCTAATGGGTTAATGCAATTTATTATACAACAACAACAGCAGCAAGAGGCAAAGCGTGTCAAGTGAAATGAAAATGCGACTGGCGACGACCTTGAATTCAAATTGTGGCACGATGACGTCATGCGTCAACACAATAACAAACTGGCACAACAGGCAATGAGACGAGAAAATACAGCTGTTGAATATAGACCAACATTAAGCCTTAATACCATTAAAATAAAATGCAGATACAAATTTCATACAAAATTCTATGCACAGAGAAGAAACCGCTGAGCACCCACAAATAATCTTAAGACATTTTTGTTTTGTTTTAATTTTTCAATTCCGACGATTGTTTGAATTTTTGGCTTCAACTAATTTCCTCATTTTTATGGCCACAGAAAGCGAAACCGGTTTGTCTTGTTCTCTGGCTAATAGAAGTGCGAATAATTAAGCAGCAGACAAACAACAGCAGCCAGCGGCGAAAACATGCGTGCGTACATTGGCACGGTGCCGCAAATCTCCCATGCTCACATTGATTTGGCCTAGAGACATTCAACTTTCATGAATGCTAGCATCCATACAGACATACATACATCCATACGCATTACGTATTACTAACTTTAGTTATAATTTTGTTTGATAATGAATATGGAAAGTTCGTTATTTTAATAATTAGCATAGAAAGTTCATATCTACATTCTTTATTTAGCTTTCAGGTCATAAGAAAAAATAGATGAAATATAACAACTGAATTATATATATTGCATTTTGCGTTCATTTTAATACATTTGGTTGTGTTTGTTTGCGTGTAGAAAAGTGAACATAAAACCAACGTCCTTTCGTACGCTGTACTAAGTGTATCTGAGTGTCTGTGTTATTACATATATAGTATATCTACATAGCTACATACATGGTTTTGTTTACATAATATTTAATTAAACATAATAAATACATATCTAAGCATATAATATATATATTTAGAAATACAAATATATATATAAGTATATGTATGTATAACAGTTAATACATCCACTTGTTACATACAAAATCATGCCACTAAAGATGGGCATCCTACGCCGAGCATACAAATCGTCTAGCAGTTTTAACAGTACAAGTGATACAAAAATACATCATACATGAATGACCCAATCACAGTAGCTAAACTCAAGTGATACCAATAACTTGCAATCTTGCTTCATTTTTCGTTATTACAAAATGGGTTTCGATTAGGTATAAATTTTGCTAGATTTTTCACGAGCCAATGGCCATTTTAATTCGATTTAGCCGAATACGGACTGGTGGAGCCAACCGAGGGCGGTGTGGGAGTAGCACCACTGCGTATACCATCGCCTTCGCATACGTATTTGCCTGTATGCAAACATACGTTATTATTTACTCAAGAATTACAAGGATTTCGATTTGTTTTTTTCATACCTGAGACAAAACGCCGCTTGACCAGGGACAAGCGATAGCCACTGCCTTGGAGCTCAAATTCGATGCCGGAAAGTGTGGTACCCTCGCAATTGAACTGTGTGGCTAACATGGCCGGTGTGGAGGGTCCATCGTTGAGTTCAAGCCGGGCACGAAGTGTGCCAACACCGCCATCCTGCGAATTTTGTGATATGTCCGTAAAGTTCCACACCAAACGATTCGATTCACCCAACCTGCAAAGGGCCATTAAAGCAAATGTGACAGTGTAAGATATTCAAACTGCTTACCAGGACGAGTGCGGCTTCGACTGGACGTTGCGCACGGAGCCATTAACAGGCACGGAGAGTGTTACATTCAACAGAGGCGAGGCACTGGCCATGGCATGATTATTGTACTTGTAGTCAACTTTAAGCGCGGTGTAACTTGGCTCACACTTCCAATAGCTGACCAGCTGAAATGGACACGAGCTGGCACCTGGCTTGGTGCGCACCTGATACTTCAGTATGTCCACGTTGAAGTACGAGGCATTCGGATTATTCTCCGCCTGGCGACGCAGCAACGCGGTCAGCGCCGGCATATTGAACTCCAACAAAGTGCTCATCGTGCTCGATTGCTGACGATCTCTGGGAGGAATGTCAGGGGTAGAAATTAACAAAAGGTGCAAGATACACTGCTTTGTCTTGCATTTTACTTACATCTGAATCAGCTTGCCATTCGGCACGAGATTGTCCAGATTTTGTACTTGCTTAATGCGAAAGCCCAGCTTGGCTGGATTTGGATTATTGGCTAGCAGACCGGCAATGCCGGCTGGGAATGATAGCATCATATCACCGGACACCTTTACCTGACAACGCGACTCATCGCTGCCCCTGAAATAGGCGTGTATAATCTCGTGGAATGCAACCGCCAGCGGTATTGTGTCCGATATGCCAATCGTGAGTGGCGACGGACCCCTTGATGAGCCCATGCCACCAATGGCGGTGCGAAACTCGAGACTGCCAATGCTGTCGGCTCGATTCATCGCGGGTGCTGGACTCATGCGTCCCCGACCAACATTCGCACTCACTGCTGCAGACGCCGCCGTGCCAATGGCAATCATATCCGAACGTCGTGACGGCGGTCGCGGAATAATAATGCTGCTGCCACCAGCAGATGTAGGTGTTGGTATCTGACGACCCGGCGGCTTGCTTAGCGTTGCCGAAGGTGGCGCCGACACACTCATTTCGCCCAACTCCGAGAATATATCTCCCAGATCCGCATAGCGATTGTGGCCGGCATTATTTGCATTATTATTCGAAAGTGTCGGGCTCTGAAGTGGGGCATACGGATGCACGCTGGCAGTGGGCGTTGAAGCATTCGAAATCTCCGGCGATTGCTGGCGTGATACAGCTGCTCCGCGTGCTCCACCCTGCAGCTGCTGGCTGTGATGCTATGGATGAACAAATATATAAAGATGCAAGTAAGAGTATTGTCATCAAATTGAATAGTCAATTCGTGTGGTCTTTGTGATCTGGGTGTTTATATGAACGAACGGACAGAACGACAAATCGTGTAACAGTTTAGTTTACTAACAGCAAATACTCCAGTGGGCGATAATGAAATGTTCTCAACAGTAGCCCTTAGCTCATCCACACTAGCCGAAATTGGCGCTTGTCCATTGTTTAGAGGCTTAATCTTGACGTGAATCCTCCGCTTGTCGTTGTCCGAATCCGTGTCTGAGTCGGAGTAGAAGCTGCCAGCTGCTAAAAGATATGAATGAAATAAGTAAGCACAACAACATTACAAGGTAGTTTGGCTTACACTTATCGTGACCCTCCTCCCAGGCGATTTCCTTGGCTGGCTGTATGCTGAATCCTTCCTCATCCACCTCGTAACCGCTACCGCTGGCATTAGCATTGGCTGCTGTTGCTGTGCCCGCCGTTGATGTGCTCGCTGCACCAGCTCCAGACACGTTGTTTGTATTAGTTAGAGAGTTGCCACTAACCCCCACTCCAACCACGCCTGCCCCACTGCCACCAATGCTGCTGACGCCCGCCGAATCAACACTGCCTTGAGCCGAGGTCGCAGATAAGGCAGCTAAGCCACCCCCAGCACTGCTGCCACTGGAGTTTTGGGTCTTCATGCTTCGTCCATGATCATCATAGTCCAAGAGCGTGTTGTTGGCCCGCTCCACACTGAAAGAAATTACGACGTACAATTTAAACTATAATATTTGATACTTCAACAGAGCGAACTCACCTGGTCAAATGCTCCTCCTGCTTACTTTCAGAGGCTTCGTTGTCTTTCTTCTTCTTAGACTTTTTGGTTTTTGCCTTATCGCGTCTACTTCGCAAAATGCCCGAAACTGCAATGAAATTAGCCACAAAATTCAGAGTTACAACTTGAGACACTACTAAAATTGAAAACAAACATTAAGTACATGAAATAAACTAACTCTGCACTTTAAAACAACACACATCGGATGTGCAATTTCTATTTGCATAACAAATTGAGAATGTACCATTGTGATCATAAATTACAAATAAATATAAACTTAGAGTTAATTTATAATATAAATAAAATATTGAAATGACTTTAGTGCAATTTAAGTATACCTAGAGGATTCTTAAATTAACTCAAACACCGCCACAGATGATTAGGTGAATATGTTAGAAAAATGCGAGTTAATGCTCAGTGCTTGCAGAAAATTATTCTTAATATAATACGTGCATGAGGTGTGGACATTAACATGTACATACATATATGTTCATATGTCTGAAGGTGTTCAGGGGAATTGGATTTGCATTATTGGCAAATTCTGGGATTCAGTTTACTTTCATGTTGGCATTTACATTTACCCTGAGAGTTCGATGTGAATATATTTAAAAGTGACGTTGTACGTCTGGACGTTGTTGCTGTTGTTGTTGTTGTGGCCCCATGGTTGCCCACTGCAGTCTGTTGTTGTTGCTGATGATTGAGATGATCTTGTTCGTTCAATGATTTCGATAATTGCTGCTCGCTTGTCGTTGCATTCAGTTGCTTTCGACCAGATACATTTGCAGTCGGTGTTAAGACCTCATGCGGCTCATGCTGCTGCTGCTGTTGTTGTTGTTGTTGATCTAAAGTTTTAAGTTCAATTAGTTTGATCGGTGGTGCATAGAGATGATCGAATTTAAATTGTATGAATTGCATAAATGATGATAGGTGTTTGAGTGTAAGCCGGTGTGTCACAGAAGCCAAGAGTGTTGTGTGGCGTAGTGTAGTGTAAGTTTGTTAGTGCTGTTAACATGTGTTGTATATGCATACAAGAAGCGTGGAGGTTAACCTGAGATATGGACTGAGTGTTTGAGCGCACATTTTGAAAAGAATAATCATAACAAAAAATAAAAAATAAATTATAAAATTTTAACGACAATAATAACTAAAAACTATTATTATTTATATTTACAGCACCAAGCATTAGAGGGAAAGGGATGGAAATTCCGTACTCAAAGACACAAATTGACAAACATGGTTATGCATTAGGATGAACATAGTTTGTCTAATAGATATACAAAGACAAAAACAAAAGAGAGACTTCAACCCTTATAAGAAAATTAAGAAAGGAAAAAATAATAGAATGAACCTTGATTATCCTGATTCTCAGAGTTAGGGGAATTTTTGTTGGTGACATTGGTGGTGAAATTGATCGTGCCAGTTGTTGTGTTGTTCGTGTTCGAATTGACACTTGTTGCTGTTGTGATGTTCGTGTTGTTGTAATTGTTGTTGTTGGAACTGTTGCTGTTGGCAGGCATACCGAAATTACCAGCGCTACCACTGGCATTTTGCTGTTGCTGCTGCTGTTTGCTGGCTGCCGGCATGAACCATGAGCGTAGACTCTTTACCGTTGAGGTTGCTCCGCCCGCTGGCGCCGGTTGCGCGCCAAATGTTTCTGGTGAAGTGGGTCGCGGAGATGAGAGACCGCCGGCACTGCCCAACATAGCATCATCCGCATAGGGAATACTACCGCTGGCTGCACTGCCACTGCCTAAGGATATGCCCGCCAGCGCATCGCCTCCAGAACCGCTACCGCCGCCTCTCTGGTCCATAGACACCAGACTGCCCGAAGCAGCTGCAGCTGCACCGCCCGTTCGCAAAGCCGCTTGTATGCTGGTTGCTGAATTTGAATTGGATGCGGCTGCAGAAGCCTGTTGTGGCTGTAGACGTGAAGCCCCAGACAGCGTCACAAACTCAAGTTCCAGCATTTCTTTAAGTGAAGGAACAATTTAGTTGGGGAATGACCTGACACTTGACCTATAAATGAATCAACATGCCAGCGATACATACCCGGCTTTTCAAGACCCGTGTATTTATTCAACACGAACTGCTCCAGCAGCTTGTCCACAGACATGTCGACGAACTGCCGCTTGAAATCGGAGTGCACTTGCCCTACCATGTCGTGATTATTTTGGAGCATTTCCAAGTATGTGGACAGAAACTCCTTCATCTGACGCAAATGCACCTCCTCGATTTCTTGAAAGCGCTAAGGAATTTAATGTATTTTTATGTGGTTCAAATATAATTTCAAGTTTATTTACCTTGCAAGTTTGTGTCATACGACGTTCGAATTCATTTTTGATGGGATTATGTTTGTCGAGCAACGCTTTGTATTCCTCTTGCAGTTTCTTCAGCTTACTTTCGAGTTTCTCAGCATCCTTGTGGGAGCCGTTATCCTTGCGCAGCTTCTCTAGTTCAAGCACCTTGGTGCTATACAGATCGCGCAACTTTTGCACCGCCACCGTGGATGTCTGTATGGCCTGAACACATTCCAAGGTCTGTGACTCCTCGTCCTTGACGCACTTATGCTTCTTGTGCAGCTCATCGGCGTATTTGGCCACGTCCTTGACCAGCTCCGTGAGTTTCTGCACCATTTGCAAGTGTAACGTGGACAGCTTCTCGGCCGAGGTACGTAGTATGGTCCAAACCGGAGCAAAGGTACTGTTCAATGTGCCCGTGCTGGCCTTGTGCGCCAGCTTCGACATCATTTTCGAATTCTGCTCCTCAATGTTTGACTTTTCACGCAAGAATTCGGACAGCTCCTTGCTGGCCACCAGGCCAAACTTCATATTATGATAGAGAACATCGAATCCATTGTTTTTCTCGCCCTGTACCAAATACAATTACGATTAGCAGTTGATTGGATTAATATCAAAATGACATAGTGATGACTTACCCAAAAATAATCATTAAAATCTACCGTCATTTTGAGTGCTTTTTTTTAAATGCTCGATTAGAAAATTGCAGGCTTTGCCTTTGGTGTTGTCGTTGTCGTTGATGAAGCTGATGTCTTCTTAGTTAATTAATTGACTTGGTTTCCCAATCCATATGGTCTAGTCGCTCATGGAGCACTGTGGCACTGCTGGCATGCGGGCAGAACTCATCATCATTGTCAATATTGGCATCAGCACGCTTAGGACGCATTGGTTGCAGGAGCTGTAAATACAATTTGGACCTTTAATTATGAAACTATCTTCTTTTAAATGCATTAAATAATGTCATTCATTTCAGTATTTAAGAATATTTCAATACCATTACAACATTTTCTTGTGCGTTTTATTAATAGAATAGTACTTAATAGTATTACATTATTTAAATTGAATAGCGAACTATTTAAGAGTTGTAAGATCTAAAATCTAATTATGTTGATTGGGTTTAGACTTCTCCTTTCAGATCGGCCATTTCCTGGTCAATGCGCTCGTCCAGGGCCCGTGTTAAAATAGTGCAACAGTCCTTGATAGCATGATATATTATATTCTTAATTTGCAGCTTATCCTCGTGATTCGTATGCGAGTGTGAGAGGCGTCTAAATTCATGCGTGAGATGATAGCAATGCGTAATGTTCTCTGGAGATACGAAATCCTCGGCAACTTTAATGCAATTGTGCAGGTTCTGGACTTGATGTGGTGCACCGGCCGGAATAAATACTGCATCGCCCAGGCATTGTACAATCGGATATCCTTCCACTCCATATTCCTTGAAAAGACGAGCACGCAGCTTATCGTCCAAATACCAATTCTGATCGTGTATGGGATCATGATCAGGCTCTAGTCGAAATCCTTTCTCCAATGTCACGCGATTCAGCAAATCACGTATTTTGTCTGCATCCCTGGCTGGGAAAATGTGCCACAAAGCGCCGGGCAGCACGTCCGGTGACTGGCAGCGTGCTCGAGTGATGTAATCACAGCCACCCAGCGCAATGGCGCGTTGTGTGGCCGCCAGTTGTGGCTTGCTATCCTCATCCGTCGGTATGCCCACATAGACCATGATATTGACGGCATCCGAGATGTCGAGATGCAAGTTAGTAGTGCCCTTGTCTGGATGGAGCGCAGAGCCATACGCATTGTACATCTTAGGACCCAAATCGGGTGGAACAAACATTTTGGGCAAGCAGCTGGCAATGTTGAGATTACCGGTGCGCAGTGTATACTCTGGCATCGGCAAGCCTCGCATCAGATCCGCAAAGCGAGTGGGCAATATCTCGGCAAAATCGTCACCTGGTGGCCAATCCTTGAGTTTGAGCAACATGGGTTTACCATTCGCATCCAGCAGACGCTTGTGCATGCACTGAAAGCCCTCCCAGAAGTGACGCATCGGCTGATTGGGTACCAGATTACCATTAAGGCAGTTGATCAAGTCATTGGGTTTCTCACCAAAGTCCCGACAAAATGCCTGTGGATGCCATAGATCCAGATTTAGTGAACGTGCCACTTCCGATATCATTACTGGTTGTCCACACTTCCACATCTCCTGATACAACACACGATTGTCTGGATGCATTGCGTCCGTCAGCCGCAACAACTTTCCATCGCAGAGCCACTCATGTGGCACGCCCGGCGCCAGTTGGGTTGAATGCGCCAGCGTCATTGCACGCGGCGGCAAAAACCGGCGCAAGCCCGCAAGACCTTTGCGCAAAAAGTTAATATGCTTGAAGTTGTCAAAGGCGCTGGTAATGGGATCCTTGCCGAGGGTTTCCTTTGTCCAGACACGTCCTGGCACATAGTCAATGCCGTGTTGTCGAGCAAATTCCAATTTCTTGGCATGCAACTGCTCAAGGCGTTGTTGCTGCTGCAGCGTTTGTTCCGTGGCCAACGAAGAGGCGCTGGTCTGTTGCTTTAGCTGCGATTCCTTGATCATATCCTGTATGAGCTGTGTTAGCTGTTCGTCGTTGACCTGCTGCTTGCTCAAAAGACACCCGCAAACCTGTGGCACCTGCCACAACATGCGCACCTCGTGCAGTAGGCGCCCGAGCACGTTTAGAGCATCCCCTGCTATAATCTGAGTCAACATCAATTCGGATAGCGAGTGCTTCTGTTGCTGGTCGTCGGTGCAGAGCAACCACTGATGCTCGTCGTGTCCACGTTGCGTCTCAATGCGTCGCTTCACCTGCAAACCCTCCTTGCGATCCTTGAAACAATCTATGCACACTCCAAATCCGCACTTGCTACACGTCCAGTGGTAGTTGAAGAGCGTGGTATCGCACACATCACATATCTCTCGTGTGCCCTGCACTGCCTTTTTCCAGGCAATAGTCCCATCTGGATTCTCGTGCAGCTTTAGCGCTTCTGCCTCCTGTCGCCACAAATAGCAAAACTGATCGCCCGCATGCAGTAAGATATAGCGGCATACTTGAATGTCCATGTATCCAGCAGTGGGGGCTGTCTTTCCATCTGGCTGCCAAATACTGTAGTCCGCGCTAGTTGGCTCCTGATACGGATTGGGAAAGCCTGCGACGCTCAATTCGCCAGCCGCATCGTACTGCAGACGGCGAAACTCATAGAAACGACAGTAGATGTCATTGTTGTTACTGCTGTTGTTAGTGCCCGGTGAGGACAATGGTGCATGGCGGCGGCGACACTCGCGGCACTTGGGTATGGCAGTTGAAGTGGCGAATTTGAAGCAGGGTAAATGCTGCAAAAAGATGGCACAACTGGCTCGATATTCACTATCACGCTGTTGCTCCTCAACGCTTAATTCATTGGCATTGCTTTGTTGTAGCTTCGGTCGCTCTTTCAGAACATTCTGCTGCTGTTGTTGTCCATCCAAGTGGTCCGCTGCACTTACAGCATCTGGTTGTGATTGTTGAACTGGCTCTATTTCCCAATGGCCACGTTTATTGCAGTTTTTTTCATTTGATATATGTATTTCGATGATGGATTTAGGCTCCGACCGTGTATTGGATGTATTGGACAATGGGCGCTTGCGACAATTATCTGCTGCACTTGATGGCAGCGTGGCCAGACTTAGATTATCGGATGTTGTTTGCGACATTGAACTGTGCTTGCGAGTTTTCAATGAGAGAGAGAGAGAGAGAGAGAAAAAAGCATAATATGAACATCTCATAATTAGCCAGCTTATTACAATTTGCATTTGGAGCCAGCCGGCTTTATTTTGTACTTGATAACCGATTACTACCTTAACAAGTTTTGAAGACTTGTTTTGAGATTGTTATCGATAACAATAATCGAGAAGAGCAGCTTCATCGCAATGCACATTTATGCAAAAAGTTTAATTTAACTGACACTAGCATTTTTTTACAAAGCGACTCATCTATCACTCAAATTCAGCATAAGTAATTAAAGTCAAAATCGACCAGCGCGTCCAATTGATAATTTATCAATGAGTTAAATGGGCGTATGAATAGATACTCCAATAATTATATAAATACATAAGTATCTAAGTACACAAGTGATAAGATTAATACAGTACTGAAAACACCCCCAATATTATAAAGATGGAATTAGCCATTATCGCATAAATATGTATGTACATACTTGCAAAATTGTTTACTGATTAAACAAAAATCCACTTCCTACTTTTGTTTATATCTGTATCCACTGTAACATATTGTTGGTAGTTAACAAAATTGCAGTAGGCTCCATTATATACACACATGTACATATGTGGTGATTTCACCAATTAGCAGTAATTCGAAGGTTTCCCCTCCTTTATATCAAGATTTTTCACCCTGTCTCTCGCTCTCTTTCAGACACACTCATTCAGGTGCAAGTTGCAACAAGTGTTACACATTTGTAAACTATCGATAAAATAGTTCAGTTCTATCGATTACTAAGTGCGGTAAGATTCTATTAGAGTTGGGTCAAGCTAGTTTGTTTAACTACTTGGATTACATAACTCCAAAAAGCTTACATGCGAACTGATTTTGTGATGACCGACAAACAAAAAGCCTTGTACGATATAGAACACTCACACGCATTTAATGCTTTTGTGCCACATCCGATAATGTTTTGGGCGTGAACCGCAATGAAGCCGCTGCTGCTCGTCTTATCGATGTTTGAGCTGGAGACATACACACAAACAAGGAATTACAGAAGCAAATAAACCGTTTAAAGCACTGCTTGCATTCTACTTGCCCTTTGTAAATTGATGAATCAATTCACTCTTTCATTGACCTTTCAATTATATTGGTTCCCGTAATGCAAGTGTTAATTTTACATAAAAGTTTTCTTTAAGTGTCGCCCATGAAGGCGTTTAAATCAATAAAGAGCAATGTCATCATCGTTGCCTTTATTTTAAATTATTTTGCACTAATATGTTGAATGTAAGATGGGGTATCCAAGCTCGCATATTATGTAAAAGCACGAATACTCTAACTTTACTTAATCTTCTATCAATATACTTGCAAATATTATGATAATTTAGAATCATGAAATTTTGGAAAGCAAACACACCAACCAACATCACTGGATAGAGATACTAAATAACTACTCACCCTAATACCCTTTTATTTTGCCAATGAAAATTAAAATTTTATTTACACAAATTTTTTCAGATCTATTATTAAAATAAGGCCCAAGTTTCTGAGCAATTTGCAAACCCACTTTGGGTTTAGCCACTGATTTAGCAGTCCAGCAGATATGGGGGCTCTAGAATTTTTATCAATTTAAATTGTGTACTTAATATAACAAACCCACTACCACTTATGTATTTTTCCCACACATATTCATAGTTGAACGCTCTAGCGTTCCAGCATACCAAGTACCTACATACATACATCCATATGCATGTATAAACTCATATACATATGTACATACACACGTAAGTTTATGGATAGGGCAGAATGTAACACAAGCAATTTTTCGCTAAACAGTTTATATAATGCTTCCAACGGTTTCCACTTACGTTTAATTGTTGAATATTATCAGCTCACTAACACATTCGATTTATAATAATTTGTATTTAGATTTTGAATTATTTCTATAACAAACTCAACTTTTCTGCACCAACGCGCACATACACAGTCAGACTCATACGGCGTGACCGCAGTTGCATTTCAGAATTTACTATTTTACGTCAAAAATATACCAAGGTATATCTATAACATAATAACAAACTGGGCTATAGCACTAACCATTCAATACGAATTGTATGGTTAGTGGTTATAGCCTCTTTCCACAGCAGATCGTATTCATTTTTGCTCCAATGTAAAATCCTATAAGATAAATTCAGACCCGGATGTACATCAAACTTGTATTCACTGGGATGCGTTTAGAACACAGAATACTCATTATTTTGTTGATGAAGAATGTATGAAAAATCGAATGTACGAAAATCGGAGTTTGAAAACGCTGTTGTCAATAAATATTACATTTCAAAAACTGAAAAAATGTTTAAAGCCGATTCCATCGCAACAATCACACGACTCTAACAGCTAATATTATGTAACAATAAAATAATAATATTTAAGATAACTTAGCCACTAATAATAATAATAGTACAGTGTCATAATTTCCGGCGTCCTGGACGTGTTCACATCAGCAGCTGAGAACTTTACATTCGCAAATTATGATCATGAAGTCTTTATAGACATCGTCTATATGTACGATAACACATTGAAAGATCCCAAAATTAAATATTAACACCTTTTGTGCCCCTTTTTTATTTAAACTATCGATCGTGTAGAACTTTTTTTTATCCTTTCGAAAGTGCTTATCAGAATTCGGATTATCTTTATTAAAAAAAAAACTTTAAAATAATTTTGGAAACTATAAATTTAAAAACTATTTACAAAGTGATAAACCCAGAGAACAAATTCATTTTTTAATATATAATACATACATACATATTTAATACTGGTGGTTAAATTGGTCATCGAAACATCGATCGTCATATCGATAATGTAAACCGGACAAGTCGAATCATTTATATGGTATATTTCTCGAAGTCAAATAGTCAATTTTTATATTTAACCTGCGGTCACGCTCCAGATGTTCTGAATTTAGTCCGAAATTTGGGAAAAAAATGTCCGGAACATTAACTAAATGTTTTAATTTGGCAAAAGTTTTAAGGACTAGCACGTTTAAAAACATTCTTTCTACGTCACACAGTTATTTGACGGTATGGAGGTGAGTACATAAACTTTAGGCAAAATTGGATATCAATACATGTTTTGTTTATATAATACACAGCCCGGCAACTGTGGGAAGTCTTCAGAAATGTGGCATGCACACTACAAGCTTCTTACGGCAGGAACGGCTCATGGAATTTTTTGATGATCCCAAGCATTGGAGTGAGAACGAAGTTAAAGTCGGTCGCGCTTGGAGAACTGATGAACTCCGAATTAAGTCCAATAAGGAACTGCATCAATTGTGGTACATATTGTTAAAGGAACGAAACATGTTGTTTACAATGGAACACGAATGCAACGACAAAATGGAAATATTTCCCAATCCTGAACGCATTGATAAAATTAAAATCTCAATGGAGAATCTGGAAACAGTTGTCAGGGAGCGCAACAAGGCCTATCACCTACTTGAAACTGGAGAGACCGGCGAGCGTCCACAGAAGCAGATGGAGAACTCATTTGGCTTGCGATGTACGTACAAGTCATGTGAACATGCTCTACCCCCTTTTATGAATACAAAGTGGATTAAATCAAGAAATTTGACATACGGTGGACGTGCAGTTCATAAGTTTCTTTTGCACTACCGGGAGAAGTTATACAATGTTAAACGCAAGGCCAAAAAGTGGGTATTTGTTCCTCATTGGATTTGTGTTTCTTTTAACATGTTTATTTGAAAATATTTTTAGCCGTTCACGAAATGAAGTCATGATGATGCTGCGACGCAATCCTAACCTTGACTTGCAGATGTTGAAACGCAAATATCCGGATGTAGACGTCGATAAGCTACTCAGCAATGATAAAACGCGTGGACATTTTGTACCCAAGGTAGATGGCTAACACTTGTTTATCTTAGCAGCTATGTTAAAATAAAAGTAACTTTAATATAAAACTAATCATCAAATTTAATTTTTGTTCCCGCAAATGTTGCTATTTTTGGTTTTAATTTCTGCTTGGCAATCCAAGATGGATGCATACCAGCCTCAGGGCTTCCAAGAGTTGCAGGAACCACAGAAGGAGTTATTTCTGACGTGCTGCCGTCATCGGCAAACATTGTTTTCTTCCCTTTGAAACTTGTGATAATAGGCTTTTGCTTTTCTTTAGCTAGCCAAGAAGGATGTCGGTTATTGAAACGTGTTTCCATTGGTTCTTCCCATTTTTTTAATGGTTTGTGCTTTTGTTCCGTTCTTTGTTTGTCATCGTCATCGTCATCAGTTTCATTATCCTCCGACAAAACAACAGCAGTTGATAAATATGGTTGGCCAGACTCTGTGATGAAGAATGGATCGACAACATGTGTTGGTATCTCCTTATCGCTTTTCCTGCGCTTTTTATGTTTAACTTCGGGTTCCGATTTTAATGGCTTATCTTTCTTAATTTGCTTCTCAGAATATTTGTTATCTTTTGCAATTGTGTTAACAATTATAGGAGTATCATTTTTAATTTTATCAACTGATTTAATGGTTTTCTCACGAGGCTTCGGTTTATTTTCTACTGTCCTAGACACTTTTCCTTTGGTTTCTCGCGACTTCAGTGGTTTGGTGATTTTCTCGTTAATTTTATTCGATGATGGTTCGTCGTTTTCTGTTGTCTTTTTATCTTTGACATTGGTTGGCACTGCCGTAATTAACTTTGTTGAAATCTCTGGCTTTATGTCTACACTTTTATCTGGTTTATTTTGCTCCAACCATTCAACACGATTACGCGACTGTGCTTTCAGTTCTTTGAGTTCTTTACGTTTACGACGCTTTTCCTCAGTACGTTCCAATTTAAGACGTCGTTTACTGGTTTGTAATATCTCTTCACGCCAATTGGCATTAGCTTCAGTACTCAAATTCAAGCTCTTTCGGAATTTATCAACCAAATCCTGCATGACTTTGTTTAGTCCTAAAATTGCAATAGCAACTTCTTCTGGAGTGGAGCGCCCATTCGTTAGGATCGAATTGTGTTTCTTTGCATCATTTAGTAGTAGAGAACGCACAATATCAACAACTTTGAGTGCCTTCAGTTGAGCAATATATTCAACATTTTTTCGGATGCGATCCTTGTGCAATTCGCTATCCGGTTTCTTTTCCAAAGCCTGCTTCAATTTGCGCAATTTCTGAACCACCTTTGCTATTGAATGAGCACGAGCTTGTTGAATGATTTTTTTGTTGGTAATTACCTATGGTTATTAACTGGATGTAATATGTATTAGGACTCGAGTTTTTTACATACCAAATTGTTAAATTCCAATTTATTTAGCATTGTTGTATTTATGGAAATACCATGCTTTACCAATAAATTTGTTATTGTGTTGGCTTCATCTATCGATATCGATTAATTTTAAAATCAGCTCACTGTTTAGTGCTGTAAAATAGCCTCCGACACCAGAGATTAACCAATACTTACAAATACGGCAATGTAAAAAATTCTTTATACAAAAGAAAACATAATAAACTCGTAAATTATTATAACACAAATATTATTACAATAGTAATTGTTCAAAACGTAATAGTGGTAGATCGTGCATAAGTTAATGATTAGACTTGTTAAGTTTATATTGACGTAAGAAGGAAGAAAAAAAGCAAGGAGGAGCCAATTGAAGCGACAGTAACAAAGAAGGTCCGGCAGCATACATACTTACGCATACATGCATACATAGATAAGACTGCACTCCAAATTAAATGCCAGCAAAATGGCAAACTTTAAATATGTACAAATTAAAAATTTGTTAATTGTTTCATGAATTTCAATTTTGTGAATAAACGAATAGCTGCAGAAAGGGCATACAACGCTTGAGTCATTGTCATCTCTTTCTCTCGTGTATGCGTGTGTGCAAAATGTAGAGATGTGCCTGTGTGTGTGTGCGGCAAAGAAAAATATTAAAGACGCATCTCATCCGAAGTGATTCTGACTCACATAAATTTGTACCTAATTACGAACTTAATTTATTTTAATCATTTTTAATTAATAAAAATGTATGTCCATTTCCTTCTGTTGCAGTCGCAGTTGCAGCTCTCATTGAGTAGGGCGAGGAAAACGCATACTAATACGAACACAAACGCAAGCACACCCATATACATACTCCCGTTCAGAACAAATAGACTGACTGCAGTTGTAAACATCGAAATCCACTACGGCTATCCGAACGAAACCAAATGACGGAATATAAGCTAGTTGTTGTTGGTGCCGGTGGTGTTGGTAAATCGGCACTAACTATACAACTTATTCAAAATCATTTTGTGGATGAATACGATCCCACAATTGAAGACTCATATCGAAAGCAAGTAGTTATTGGTACGTTCGTTAACCTCTATTTTGTATAACAATTGTATTAATATGAAAACAAAAAATAATTCAAAAAAATTTTAGATGGCGAAACCTGCTTGCTGGACATTCTAGATACTGCCGGCCAAGAAGAGTATTCCGCCATGCGTGATCAGTATATGCGCACCGGTGAAGGTTTTCTTCTTGTGTTTGCGGTAAATAGTGCTAAATCGTTCGAAGATATTGGCACATATCGTGAGCAAATCAAACGTGTTAAGGATGCCGAAGAGGTGCCAATGGTGCTTGTGGGAAACAAATGTGATCTGGCCTCGTGGAACGTGCAGAACGAACAAGCAAGAGAGGTACATACATTAAATAATCTTTATTAATTAATTTCTACCCTACACTTTCCTTTGCGTGCAGGTGGCCAAACAATATGGCATTCCATATATTGAAACATCTGCCAAGACGCGTATGGGCGTAGATGATGCATTTTACACATTGGTTCGCGAAATTCGGAAGGATAAGGACAACAAAGGACGAAAAGGACGCAAAACGAATAAGCCAAACCGTAGATTTAAATGTAAGATGCTCTAAGTGGATTCGCATTGGATTTTTCATTATCGCCTGTCCTGTATGTGTGTGAGTGTATGTGCCTGTGTTTGGAGTAGGAGACGGTTTTATGGTGAGAGTCATAAAACTGGAATTCAAATGCAATAGTTTATATTTCTTGTGGTATTTTGCATTATAAATTAGTTACCGCACGAGTACGGATACATTTAGACACAGACAAACACACACATACACACACATTTGCGTATGATTGGTGCAATTGTTGGGAGGAAGAACAAAATTGAAATTAATTTAAGCAACTAAAGTTTTTATCGTATGTCAAATAATTTTGTGCAGCATGTGTGTCGTTTCAAGTGCTATGTGGCGCCCCATTTAAGATTATTAATTATACTTTTACCGTATTTGTATAAAAACCTACGAAATACTATTGTAACTGCCTTGTTTAAGCTATAGCTTTCGGTGCGATAGCGCATTTGGTAGCCATAACCATTTGTTTTCAGTGAGCACGATAACATTTTGAATAATACGATATTTGTATGTAAATTATTGGATTTCCACTTGAGGAGCTATGTAAATCTAAAGCCAGCCCCATTTAATTTCCTTATTTAAACACATACACGCACAAAACAAATTCCATTAAAAATTTCCAAAACAATAACAATTGAAATATTTTAAATATAACGAGAAGCTCACTGTCCGTTCTTATATTTTTGTGGTGCTAAGAAATGAAAAAAAAGGATTGTAACGAAAATCAAATACATAAATCAGCACAAAATATTGTACGCGAATCGACTATTTTATTTTTTCTTATACGTTGTATGAACTGGCGGAGATCTATCCGTTAACTAGTTTATGCGAAATATTTACTCCCGAATTAAATTCAAATCAATTTTGTCTCTTAATATGTATTATTACAATGACTTTAAGCACTTACCTGGCATACCTAAACAAAAGTATCATTATCAATTTTTGATTACACGTGTTTCGCATAAGCTAGTTATACAAACATGTATAAATACATACGGATGTATGTACACTTATGAAGTAGATGTTGCTGGAGTACAACATAGATAAAGCAACCAATTCATATACATACATACACATATAGTTTGCTCTAAGCTTTTTATACATACATACATAATATTTAATTTTTTGTATTAATTTTTGCCATACAAAAAGAAAAATAAATCAATTGTGTGTACTATTTAAACCCCAATCACTTGATGCCGCTAACTTATGTCATCGATGCTTCTAATATACTTTGACGGTCTTACCCAAACAGTATTGTCTTTTAACTCGTAGTTATATTATTTTTTTCTGATTCATTTGTGGTTAAAGGTATTGTATTGAAGTTATAACATTTACAAATTTACTATATTAGTTTTTTCTCTCAAAATATATATTAAAAAAGAGAGAAAATATAATATGTTCTGCAGTCATTTGTCTGGTATCAATAATTTTTGTAGGCATTGAACTTCTTACTCAATTTACAATTTAAATTCCTTTATATAATCAATTTTTCTTATAACTATAGCAATCCAAATTTAAATTATTTTATTGGATCTCAATTTAAAAGTAAAAACTAGATAGTTTCAGAAATAAATATATATTTCTGTTATGGTAATTGTCCTTTAAGTGGCCTCATTTTAACCACCATATTAATATCTATTTTTTCATCAACATAAAGCTAGAAAAATTATGCAAAAACAAATATAATTTTTGAAATATATACATATATCAAAATATTCGAATTTGTGGTATATGAAATGAATCCTCTATTAATTATATGACAAATATCCAAGAATGTATATACAGTAGAATCCGGTTATAGCGACTTTCAAGGGGCCTACGATTTTACGTCGATATACCCGGAAGACGCACTAACAGAAAGGTGGAAAAAAAATTTTTTTGGTTTATTTTATGGTTGCCATGTTCGTAATATGTTTTAACACAAAACAAACTAATTTTTTAATCAAACAAAAAATTTAATAAATTTAATTTAATAACATGGGTTCATAAGTCGTATGCATATAATGCGTATTCATAAGCATAATATAACAAGATTAATTTCTTATGTGGATTTTTTTTTTATTCTTAATTTAAATAATCTGCGATTTTGGTTTGTTTTGCAGTAGTTTTTGATTTATAAAAACAGTCACGCACAACATTATTTAAACGAGACACGCTGTGCGTTAAACTCTCGTCATTAAAATTTGAGTGGACAAATCTATTCAGAATTTCTGAAGCCTTGAATGCCTCCAAAACGCTAGGTGCTGACACAGCTTCATTTTGATCTTCGACGTTGTCGTCGCTGTCCTGTCCGTCATCTAATACATTATGAACAATGCTGTCTTTGGAAGATTCCTCACCATTGTCAATAAGAACATATTCATCCAGTTCTTCCATTGAAATCGGTAGCTGATCTTTTAGAGCTCTTGCCCAAACCGACAGAGGAATGTCATCTTCGATTACAATATCATTTGAAAATGAGCTGCTGAGACCTTCTACATTTTCTTTGGCAAGCCCGGAAGACTTAAAACAATTCGCAATTGTCAATGGCGAAAGTTGTTGCCATGCATCATTTATCATTAAAATGGCATCAAGGATGGTAATTTTCGCGTAATTTTCATCTTTGTTTTCATCCATATTGCTGATTGTTTTAAGTACGAGATTTTTCCGAAAAGTTGATTTAATCACTCGAATTATGCCTTGATCCATTGGTTGTAATACAGATGTCGTATTTGGTGGAAGGAAAACTAGAGTGATATTCGTAAGGTTACTAATTGTGGGATGGGCAGGACAATTATCAACTAATAGCAATATCATCTTTTTCTGCTTTTTAAGCTCAGCATCCCAATCCCGTACCCAATTAATAAAAATTTCAGATGTCATCCATGCCCGGCGATTACTATAGTAGCTAACAGGAACATTTTTAAAGCATCTAAATTGCTTTGATTTTCCAATAACCAATCATTTTTTTTAAGTCTACCACTCATATTGGCTGCAACAAGCACAGTTATCCTTTCCTTGGACAGATTCCCTCCAGTGCATGTTTCAACTATAAATTAAAATTCCTTCAAAATGATTTTCCTTCCCACCTTTAAATTTTAATGTTTTGTCTGGAGTTAATTTGTACAACAGTCCAGTTTCGTCAGCATTAAAAATATCCTCATCATTCAAATTCTTACGTAGTGTAGGCCAAACCTTTGTAAGCCACTCGCTTACATCGCTTTTTTGTACAGACAAAGATTCTCCACTGACTGTACCGGTGGCGATATTATGCCTGACCTTAAAGCGGCTTATTCAACTAGCAGAACAATTAAAATTTTAAATTTTAAATTGTTTAGCGAAAAAATTAGCTTTTTCCTGAAGCAGTGGACCACTTAATGGGATTCCTCGACTGCGTTGCATTATGAACCACTGTAACAATGCTTTATCGACTTGATCTTGAGTTGACACTCTGACGCGTTTTGGCGTTAAGACATTACTATTAAATAAAGATTTAATTTTTTCTTTATTTTTTTGTATTGTGGCAATTGTTGTGTGGCTCACGCAGAATTCTTTTGCCAGAGTAACGTTGCGCTCACCGGCTTCCAAGCGCCGAGTAATTTGCATTTTTTGTTCGACGGGGAAGCACTTTCGTTTTAAAGACATTTTGTGGGCCTAATGCACAAGTGTCGAGCTTAAACTGAATGAGCTCATCATGCGCATTTAGTGCATTAACTCACTTTTGGCGAATTTACGCATTAAGTTTTATTGGAAAAAAGCAAAAAAACTAGAAATATAACGGGACATCTCATGGAATATAGGCATGAGGCCTGCACACGCACGCTGCAAACATATTTGTGACCCCGGTCACTGATAGATACATATGTACATTTCTAACAGAGTCGTTTGATGCTTACATTTGTTGGCATTATTTTGCTGTACTTCGGATTCTACTGTATGTATGTATGTTTGTACTTCAATTTATGTATTATGCCCTATATGCCTCTTTCCATAGCAAAAACGGATGCACTTCGATGTACTGTGCCCAAACGCTGTTTTTATAGTCAGATGCGCAGCAATAAATTGGAAACAATGAAATAAATCTTTATAAAACGCACAAGGGATGGAACTTTAAGTTAATACCAATAGCAAGTCTTAATTCTCATATTGTAAATTTGTGTTTCCACAATTTTTTTTTTAATTTTGGCAGTAAGCTATAGTGCAGTTGAATCTACGAATCGTTCTACTACATCGTTCTTCTACATAACTCTACGAATTCACTGAATATTGTTACTTTTGTTTAGTGAGTAGTATTCATTTTGATCGTTTTATATAAAAAAAAAAACATTTACGGTACCTGTTGAAGTTTTCTCGAAGTGGTATTCATCAACTACAACATCTAACACGTAACTGATTTGGAAAAAAATTTATTTAATTTATAATATTTAATAGTTATTCATTAAATTGTCTCTAAATCATAAAACCCAAAATATATTTCTCCAAAAACTAGTTATAAAAAAATATATATTGAAATATATTAAATATGAAAATTAAAAATAGAAAATGTGACAGTACAGGAGAACTAAAACTAGCAATCATTTAACATATATGTCAATCGAATGAATAAAATTTATAATACTGGGAATAACTGAAAAAACGATCGAACTACTGAACAAAATCGCCTAAAATGAACAAGTAACAAAACAAAGGAACCGTTCGTTCCCTACAAATTAACTAATGAACTAATTCTACTCATAGCGTGGAGAACAGATATATATCGATAAGAGTATCAAGTAATCAACAAAAATAACGTAAGCATCCGTAAAACGGATGCACATTCGGATGTGATGTTTTCTTGCAATTTTTTTTTTCAAATTTAAATTGGGACATATTCTGATAAACAAACAATAGTAAATTTGTGTTAATTTTTTTTGTGATCAGAAATAATTCGGAAAATTCCGAGTTTATAAAATTGAATGACAATGCAACTTTTTCTTTTGGTGATTTCACTACGACTTATACAATATTTTGTGCATCACGTTGCAGTGGAAATATAGCATTACATAAACAAAGCAAAAGTGCACCCTGTCTGGAGGCGTTTTGATGCACATCCAATCTGCTATGGAAAACGGCATTAGAATGATGCACATGTGCAACCCTGTACAAGACGTCAATTTAAAAAAATTTACATCAAATTATATTTTTCATTTCGTAGTCGCTCAAAAAATTACTATTTTTATCTTGGAGATGCTGATGAAATAGCTAACAAGAAGGTTTGGTAATTGTTAAATAGCTGATGTCGTAAAGGACTTTATATTTTAAAGTGTCAGCAAAGTTTACATATAAAATAAATTCTTGTAGGACACTATAGAAGTCAAAAATAAATTGAATAGGATTTAAGTAATTTTTAAATGTATATAAAACAATCAAGAACCCTCCAGACAATAAGAATGATAATTATTTAACCTAAATTGATGATAAATCTTGTAGTTTCATTAAAGAAAACATTAAAACGACATAAGCTATTTAACAATTACCATATGTTCTCAATAATTGCAGTTTTCTCTAAAAATATAGATAGTAAGATAAATATTTTTTATTAACTAGCTAGTTCAAGCTATGGTTATTTTTAGGGAATTTTCTTGTATATTGACATACGTTATTTTAATACCAAACTAAATTATTCGAAGAAACCTTTGGCCACACTGTCGAATAAATTTTTGTCAAGACGTTCATTCAGTTTTTATTGCTTGTTAAAGTTGAAAAACTACAAATTGTATTTAATTGCGTAATAAATATTCAATTTAAGTGCATACTCAGAATATATATTTGCTGCACTGTGAGTATAAGAGACGCAACATTCACAGTAGACTCTACGGTTATTTTTCGCATACAGTGCGGGCGACGCCGCAAGTCGCCATCTTTTTTTTTTGCAATGACGCCTCGCAGGAGAGCGCTTCGTTGTGCATTGAAGTGGGTATGAGAAATCGATTCTAAATACTGAATAATTTTGCAGGAGACAGTACAATGAACATGGATGCTAATACCGTCGAAAATCGTGAAAAGGAGCGAGATCGCCGTGGCCGTGGGGCACGCGGATCACGTTTCTCAGACGCCGATGGTAACAATGGTAATGCCGGTGGAGGGGGAGGTGCAGGCGGCGGACCTAACATTGCACGAGACAGAAGTCGTGAAAGACGTAATTGCCGTGTATACATTTCAAACATTCCATACGATTATCGCTGGCAAGATTTGAAAGATCTGTTTCGTCGTATTGTCGGTTCAATTGAATACGTTCAATTGTTCCATGATGAAAGTGGCAAGGCCCGCGGATGCGGCATTGTCGAGTTTAAGGATCCCGAAAACGTGCAGAAGGCCATGGAAAAAATGAATCGTTACGAGCTTAATGGCCGTGAGCTGGTCGTCAAGGAGGACCATGGTGAACAACGTGATCAATATGGTCGCATTGTGCGTGATGGGGCCGGTGGTGGAGGCGGCGGAGGTGGTGGCAACAATGGTAATGGAGGTGGCGGCCGAGAGCATATGGACGATAGGGATCGTGGTTTTTCCCGACGTGACGACGACAGAATGTAAGTATCTTTATTAATTCCAGAATATATGCTCAGGTTTATCAATACCCTGTGCTCCCCAGCAAACATAAAAACTCTCAGTTGCAGACGACAGTTATGCAAAATGTCTGTTGCGGTTTTCTGATAAGGGTATTCGGGGTTAAAATAGGAATTTACTTTTACTACTGCTCTGCAGCTGCAACTCTAATGTATTCATGCAGATAACTATTCTTTCTGGGATTCGAATTTGTGCTGTAACTTTACTTCGAAGACGTTAGGTATATGAAATGTTCTTGTTGCTGTTACTATTTATGTTAGTTGTACAACGTCGGTGTTACAATTTCTTTATCAAAAGGAAAATTCACGGAGATCAGCTAATGAGGGGAAAACATCTTAAAAAGCAACGCTTTTGAATAGGACCCAATTTTACAGTGCTTAGCCCATTATCCATTGATCTGTGTAAAAATATATATAACAGAAGTATGAGAGCTCTTAATGGTGATTATAAGGCCTGTTCCGAATTTCGATAGTTACAAAAACTAGAGGTTCGCTGTTGATTCTATTATTACTTTGAGTTCTGGCATGAGCAGAGGTGGTTATCCATTATGATGAGCATTACAAAACCAAAAAAAAAAAAAAAAAAAACGGCACGGAATTGGTTTCATTTCGCAATTCGAAGCACGCCTTATACTATGAATGTATATCATATATGTAAGTATACAAATAACCGTGGGATGAGTTAGCTTTTGGTCGCCGAATCCATTTACGTTTACGATGATAATGGTGTACATTTATGAGCTGTCTTAAAATCTATATTACTATTTAAGTTAGCAGTAAAAATAACTTAATTGAACAATACTTGCTTCAGTGGTAATTTCAATCTTGAAAGAAATGATTTGCAGAAGATACGATTGTTTTCATTAGTCTAACCCTCAGTAGTCGTAGTCTACTATATATTTATAACTTTTAATTTAGTCACAACTTGTGGATATTATTGTGCCTATAGCTGAAACAGATGCGTGCTCTCTTTTATTGGGATACCGAGTATTTGTTTTATCTCTTGCTTTTGTTATTTTTTCTCTCTGGATCTTTTGGCTTCTTTTTCTAGATCTGGGCGTAATAATTTTAACATGATGTCGAATGATTTTAATTCGTCGAATTACAATTTGTATGGGCTTTCTGCTTCGTTTTTGGAGAGTCTTGGCATAAGTGGACCTTTGCATAATAAGGTTTTTGTTGCTAATGTGAGTATATGTATTATAAAAATTCCAATAATTGTATGTAAACAAAAATGTATTGAACCAAAATCTGCATATATCAATCCTTTTAATGGGATATATGTATGTATGAAGTGTGCATTGTATGTCTTGTAGCCTGCATTCTTCGCCCAGTTGTATTGTAAGTCGTAAGTTGCTTTATATTACTGTCCACAACAATTTTGATTTTGTCATGGGCTCTGTTTCGTATTTATAACCCAACCAACTCTGTAGATGGCTAATTTTTACGGTTCCTTTATGATTTTTGAACAACACCCAAGTTCACTCAGAAATTTTTCAATAATACCCTAACTATTGCTCCTTCTAATTGGTAATTTTTCTCGTTGATGTTAATTTAAATCGCGAGATATTTTTAAAAAGATATAATAATTCGTATCATTTCGATACGGCTCTTATTATTTTTTTTTCTGACACTCCTCTGGATTTAAGACTATTTTGGTATATACAAGGTTGTCGCCTTCTGTCCGATATTTTAAAAATAAACTTTCGGGTTTACTGGTCCCATAATATAATAGCATTGAAAATGCATTCAAAAATTTCCTAAGCCCATCGCAACGAAGTTTAGATCTATTCGCTGTTAAGGATTGTAAGCGACGCAAAGCACTCAATGTGCTTTATGTTCAACATATTAATGTATTAATGGCCACCAGTTGCCATTATCTGCTAACTGAATTCATCTTGATGTCATCGATAGTATGTGATGATTACTCGATTCCTACCCTTGCATTCAATCTTTATTAGCGACCGATATTTATAATTACTGTTGCGTTGTTTTGTGCTAATACGAACGTGATGAAATTGAACTCCAGGATGATTGATATCTCTTATCGTTTTGCCGCCGCATAGAAACTCTTCCTGCAGCGCGCGAGCTGAGAGTTGGGGGCTGGGTTATAAATATGAAACAGTCGATCAATTGCCAGCCTGCGTCGCTTTTGGATTAAAAAATTGGGCCTGGCTGGATCTCGAACCCGAATTCCTTCAGTCATTGTTTGCTCCTAGTAAAGGAATCTGGGTGGACAACACTTGAATATATTTTATTTATTTTATACATTAATAGATATTGCAGCAAGTCCATTGGCCTTATATTATTTTAAATTAAACATGCTAATAGCTAAACTTTTGTTATCTCAACAGCTCGACTATAAAGTGGATAACAAGAAGCTCAAGCAAGTTTTCAAGCTTGCCGGTAAGGTTCAGAGCGTGGATCTGTCCCTGGATAAGGAAGGCAACAGTCGCGGCTTTGCTGTAGTCGAGTACGATCATCCTGTAGAAGCAGTACAAGCTATTTCTATGCTGGACCGCCAAATGCTTTATGATCGTCGCATGACCGTACGTCTGGATCGCATTCCTGATAAGGGTGAGGGCTTAAAGCTGCCCGAAGGATTGGGTGGGGTTGGCATCGGCTTGGGCCCCAATGGAGAACCTCTCAAGGATGTAGCCCACAATCTACCAAACGGTGGTAATCAAAACACTTCTCAGCTTCTCAGCAATGTTCAAAACGCCCAGCAATTATCAGCTGTCACGGGGGGCCCAGTTGTTGGTGGCGCCTCCAATGCCGGCAATCTCTTAGGAAGCCTTAGCGGCGTCATGTTTGGCAATAATTCATCTGTGCAGCCCTCCCCCGTAGCACCAGTACAGAAACCAAGCATGGGCAACAACTCCGGAAGTGGTGGTGGCGGCCTCAATCTTAATAATTTGAACCCCAGTAACTTGGCTGCTGTTGTAGGAAACCTGGGCGCAGCATTGTCGAATCCGCTACTTACTTCTTCGCTTAGCAACCTTGGCCTTAACCTTGGCAACTCTGGAGGCAATGACGATGGGCTCGTTTCCGCAAGCAATGTGGGATTGTCCAATAATTATAGCAGTGGTGGAGGCGGCGGTTATGGTGCGAGTAACAATTACAACACCGGCGGTGGCAGTTCTGGCAGCGGTGGCGGTGGCGTCTCCGGTGGCAATGTAGGCTACAATGCATATAACAGCAGCGCAGGAGGAGTCTCAAATGCTGGAAACAACCAGCTCGATGGTAATGACTACGGAAACGCAGGCAATCAATTGGACATTTTCGGGGGCGGTGGTAACGTAGGTGTTGGCGGTGGCAACGTCGGAGTTGGTGGCGGTGCTGGAAATACTGGCGGCGGTGCCCGCAAATCTGACACTATTATTATCAAGAATGTGCCATTAAGTTGCACTTGGCAAACATTGCGAGACAAATTCCGAGATGTGGGCGATGTAAAGTTTGCTGAGATTCGAGGCAACGATGTCGGTGTGGTGCGCTTTTTTAAGGAGCGTGATGCAGAACTGGCCATTGGTAAGACTATATACTGTCTCTGAAACTATTCCGATTATGTTAAATTTTAATATTTATCGTTTCCTAACAGCTCTGATGGATGGTTCCCGTCTCGACGGTCGCACCATTAAAGTAACCTACTTTTAATTCATAGATTTTAGATTTCAAATGAGCAGTCCGTGTTTCCAGCAAGGATTAATTTACATGTAGATGACATGACCAACATCTTAGATTATCTTATCCCACAGTAAAGCAGCGGCGAGCTGCCGATGCGGTTTTAGTTGTAGTAATAACAAACATATAATTGTTTAATTTTTATACATATATGTATTTACACTATTCATAAGAGAAATGTCGTAAAGTAATTGACTTTCCAAGATCCAGAAGACGCAATTCATCTTATTTTTAAGTGATTGAATTAAATTTGAGAAATACCAAAAACAAACAAATTTTACTTTACATACCAAAGTATATATACATGTTAAGTAATAAAGCGGTATGGATTCTAATCCACGGGTCCTTTGCCCCGGTGCTATAAGAATGTAGACGGTATATCCATTATATACCACTAAATTATAGCAGATACTCCCCATAAAAACCAATTTTTTCGAAAAGTAGTTTCCCAAGTAAAAGACATAATTCACATAGATAATTTTTAGTGTAGTTATTAGATTTTGCTTAACGGCTAAACCCATTATTGGTTAATTGTGGCTTAAATACAATAGAAATCTGGGCATGATGATGTGCGTGGATGCGCTTATCTTGTGTGTTAGGATGGGATTATTGGTATCTACTTTGTGGTATCTGTTGTGGCTGCTGGCGTCGGTTTGAAGCGTTCTAGACGAGCGCGTGCCTTCTCGGCCCATTCATCCTGTCCCTTAGAGTCGGTACTGGCAACAGTTTTCGTGGAGGCTCCACCGAATCGCTCTTTCCGTTTTTGTAGCTTCTCGTCGGTAATTGTTTTTGCATTTTTTTCTGGCACCACGCATCCGAAACGCTCAGCACGTCTTTTTAGTGCCTCCTTTTGCTGTTCATCGGTTTCTTTGTTACCATTGTTGGCTTTTATTGAAGCGCTTGATGACTTGTTGACCACAGGGGAAGCAGTAGCAGTCGAATCTTTCGTAGCGACTGTAATGCCAAACTTTTTGGCACGCATTTCCAATCGCTCTTGCATGCTCAGTTTCACTACTTTCTTGTCATCTTCCTTGGCATCTTTGATGTTCGATGAAGGACCTCCAATTACAATGGGCTTGCGCTGAATTTTTGTGGTTTTTTCCTCTGTGTCCGATGCTGGTATAGAGGTTTCTACTTTGGGTGCTGCATTCTCCTTAGCTGTCGTTGAAGTTGATGAGTTCAGCGCCGTTGTCTGTTGCTGCGAATTGTTGCGTTTTAGCACAATTTTTTTAGATGGCGACGATGAAGCCTCAGCCTTTGACTGCGTTTCCAATAAGTCTGGCAATGTCGCAGATGCTGTCGTGGGCGTGCTAACCGGGCTTTTCAGCAGCAAATCTTCGTGCTCATCGCCCAATAATTTGTGCTCGTCTTCATCGGTCAGAGACACATCGTCATCAATTCCATCCGCTATAGCTTCTGCTATTGCGCTATCGTCAAGCGAAATGTCACCCTCCAGCAACGCCGTTTGCAGGCGGTCTTGTAGCTCATTTTTATTACCGTTCAATGGCAAGCCACGCAACTTTAGTTCTCGCTTCAAATCGGCAACCTGTGTTGAATATTAACAGTATGGGTTGTTTGCAGAATGAATTTAAGCACGATAATCACTCACCTTCATCTTAGTAACATCACTTTCGGGCATTTTATTCTTGTTTTTATACAACTTTGATCACATACAATAATTTTCTACTCAAGACAGTCCGGTAACACTATTATAAGCAGGGTGACCGAATTGAATGTCGCCAAATATACTAATTCGATAGCCAAAAAGATATCAACACAAATATACAATTATTTTATACCATTAAGCCGTAGACACTAATCATATAGTACATAGAACTGGCACCCCTTACAAGAGTTTATTCACACACTCGTTTCTGTATTCTCAACGATATAAAGTAAAGACATAGAAAAAAAAGCTGAAAAACGGCCGCTACATTACACAAATTATTGCGAATCCAATAGAAAAATACATTCAATTTTCGTAAACTTTAAAATAAATTAAATACCAATTTCAAATGTCCCTCAAAAAAGTCGTTTACAGTAATATTATTGATTTGGGGCAATTAGACAATATCGGATATTCATAGTATATGTTTTGTAGTTGTATATAAAAATGAATACAAAATATATTAATATTAACAAAACAATTTTAGTTTCTTTGCATACTACATCATAGCAGAGCATACATAGCACAGCTTTATCTGAAAATGGATAAAATAAATAAATAAAAAATGAGTTAAAAATCAGAACGTCATTTTTGTACATTCAAATGTAACATTTAAAATAAATGAAATTATATGTGAAAGTATTGGATTTTGGGCTGTAATGAAAAGACGCCATTAGACAGTAAGTTCATGACTTGAAAATAATTTGTAAATTGGCTATGTTACATGAGGAGTAAATTCTGTACATTCCCGAAGCAAAAAATTCTGTTAATTGGAATGTCAAATGTTAAGTGCAACGCGCATAAATGAAAATTTTTAAATAAATTTAAATATTTATTTGAATATAAAATACATTTGATTTTCCAACGTACTGTATTATAAATTCACAATATTTGTTTTTGTCACTCCATAATTGTTACGCTTCTGTTGCCACTACTCACCCCAACTCTGCTAGCTCGTCGCGTACCTAGATAAGATATAAAATATGAGCGCTGTACAGAAATAGCAAACAAGCAGCACGCATCACCATCCTTGAAATCCATCCATACACTACCAGAATAAAACACAACCCGACCGGAAACGGGAAATGCATGCAATATTATCTTTTACCCCGATTCTGAGCGCTTTTTTCTTTACTAGCAATAGATTGCTGTGTTGAAATACGAAAGTACGGCTGAGTAGATATGGAGCACCAGGCGCCAGAGATGCTCTCTTTTTGACCTTGAACTGTACTCAAGTGAATTGCATTGTTGTTGAAGTGCCACACCGGCCTGCACCTGCTCAACACTCAATCTCTTTCTATTTCTTTCTCACACTCACGCAGTCACACGCACATAGTGGTGCGAACATATGTTGCTCATATGGCGCATAAGCAGCTGTCCCTAATTGGCACTGCAGCTCTTACATACATATTTAATTATAATTGTTCCGGCCCACGCATTAACCTTTTGTCCGTCGGAATTTAAGGCATGCACAGTGCATTCAGCGATAATTATAATTAATGCCTAATATATTCACAAACGCCTAATGTACTCACATACCCATTACTTTACCCATTCCTTAACCAAGTATGGAAGGAAGGGAGCTTTAATTAAACTTACAACTACTTAACGGGCACGCATACGAGTACAAGTACGATGACAAGCGTGGTCATGCCGTTGATTAATTGGCAACGCCAGCTGCGTTCATGTTCTGGTTACGGGATTACGCAAGTGTATTTAATTCGTTGTCCAATTTGGCATAGGCTTAGATATTCCACAATTCAATTCTATCCTTAATTTCCAAAGACTTAAAACTTAATCTTCCGAAATGAATTAATTAAATGGATCATTGAACGATGTACATACAAATGTACGTTTAGTGAAACAGGTTTGTTAATAATCACAATATTCTTACTAAGACTTTGCGGCTTATTATTATTAATGCAGTAGTAAATAAATGGCTCACGAATACAAAATAAATATTAAGCACAATGAGTAATTTGTGCATAAATACATATCTACATATGTATATATGTATGTATTACATGTGCACATATGTATAAAAAAATAAATAAATATTCTCAAAGACTACGAGAAGCGCTGCAAAATGGTTTGCAATGGGTCTTATCAGAAGAACAACGTCATGCAAGAGACAAACAGGCGTCTTAAATAAGAGAGAGTATAGAGATACTTTAATATGAGATGAGAGGTGCAGTGATGTAGAAAAAATTGAGCGAACTAACAAAATTGAACTTGAGCTTAGATATTCATTACATTATGTTCATGATTTATTATCAATCTATGTAATGCAATTTTAATTTTTAACTTAAATACGAAACATCATATTATAATATTTATTCTATTATTTGTATTAAAATATATAATTATCTTTGTTTAATTTTAAATTTTCTTAATTCTTTAGTTTCAGTCAATTTTTAACAAAGTATCTGCGCAAAAATGTGTAATGATTTCTTAGAGTGCAATCAAAGAGTGCTGTTCTCTTTGCCATCGGTTTTCGTCTCTCGGCTCGGACGGCCACTCGGGCGCGCCGTCATATACTCTTTCTCAGTTCCGTGACTGCTGCCCGAGCGATCGGTTGTTCCAGCTCTCTGCTAGCTGTTAGCTTTGTTTGTTGTACCGTTTTGACGTTGGTGCGTTCGTTTCGTGAATCTTCGTGTTTTCGATTTTGTTCGTTGATCAACAGACGTCATCGCTAGAGACGGACGTGTTGTTGCCCGATTGATTTGTTGCAAAAATAAAGTGAGAATTCCAAATTCGAATACAAGTGCGAGTTCGAGTACGAGAACGTGTATCTAAAGTACGTGCATGTTACATATCAACGTAACGTAACTTCAAGTTGCCCAAAATCCAAACCAATCAATACAAATATTAGCCAATATATTTAAATACCTTCATATTTATATACAAACAACTTGGTGACCTTGTCCTGCATATCCATATGTACGAGTATCTTGCATACATGCATATGTATACTTATTAAAATTTGTGTGTGTGTGTGTGGGTCTTTGTGTATCTTTTGAGTAAACATCATTAGTATAATCAGTAGAAAGCATCTTGGCAACTGTTTGGTCAGGCAACCTGTTCCCTGCACTCGTCGCTATTGTTGTACTTGCTTTTTCAACAATTTTTGTTTTTTATTTCGAATCGTTGAAATCGTTTGCGTGATCACCTCTTTATCACCTGAGTCACTTTCGTATGGCGTTCACGCCCGCCCAATGTCTCTGGAATGCCAACCAGCGTTTTGACTATAACTGCTCTCAGACTCACTCTCTCCCTCTCTCGCTCTCTCTTTCTCTGGGTCGGGCTTTATCTGCCACACTTGGCTCTCCGGCTGCGTTGCGCACCTTTTAGGCCCGTTACCATTTTTAGTTAACAACAATTATAAGGCTGCATGACCATGAAAGGCCAAGAGACCTAGCCCATACAGAAGAGTAGACGAAAAGGGTGAAGGCGTGCAGTGGGAGGAGGAGGGGTATGTGCTATCACAGGAAACCTTCAGATACGTGCGAACACAGTCCCCACTCCCCTGCACTTAGTGATCTCCATATAATGAAACTACAAATCAATTTAGTGCGACCTATTGCCATAATATATGACCTCAATTAATTAAGCTAATTGATAGCGCGTGCCTCGCAGATCCCGTTGCCCGTTGCCCGATGCCCCTAACCCCTATCCCGAATCAAATCGCAACAATCTGTATATAGAGGAGTATGTATGAACATGTTATGTATATATGTTAGTCTGTCTAACGGTTAATGAGCTTTATATTTGCACTTATCGCGCTTTCAAGTTGATTTCTTTATATGGCCAACGAGCATATGAGTATTTCGACCTGAGCGTGTGTTTGTCAGTGTGTATAGCTTATCTAATCAGTTTATTAAATACGAAAACACATGCGAGAAATCATAAAACAAAATATACATATGTACATACGCAACATTCGCCGAGCAAAAATGAATAGCAAACTACCATTCAGTTGCCATACGCGATAATACTCATACCAATATAATACCTTTCCATATACGACCAGGTGTACTTGCATACTACATCTACAAGCTGCATGTCTGCAAACATGCGAATGATTCTTCTGAAAGTGAAGACTAAAAAATAGATCGATCTACGATTAAAACACAAATGAATACATTCCTAATTGTGAAGCAAGAGTTATTTGAAACAATCGGCCTTTTATCAACTTTTATATGTCCATGATGATAGCCTTATCAGCCGGGTTTTTCACATTTACATACATATGTACATATGTGGTTGAATTACCCGTGTTACAGGGAAGCTGCTTTTGCAAGTTTTATGAATGCACAATAAGATCATTATAAGACCATATTGAGCGTATATTTATTTTTTAATGCAATTGCAGCATTTCGATATCGACTGAGAGATGTCCAGCTACATTTGACCAAAAGATTGTTTATAAAAAAAACCTATCTTGATATAAATAAAAATGCATTTTTTTTTGAAGAAGTTATTAAAACGCTGTTGTTTATATTTCACGAGTAGTTTTCTATTATCCAATCGTAAGCAAAATATCAGGTTGAGTTTGAAATAGAGTCAATAATAGAGTTAGACTTAAGCTTTAAAAACGACACGATGAGGCGTGCCAAAAATATTAAACAACCTTAATCAGCAATTTCAGGAAATCTGCTAATTCCAAATCATTAAAGTCTAGATGGTAATGCAAACAGTCGGTTCAGCAGATGAATCTTGTTTCGACTATTTCTGCTTATCAAGAACATATATGTACAAATAGGTTAGATTCGTTCTGACAATTGCATAGTCGTCCACTTGCGGTTACAATGCGGGCAAAATGATTTCATTTGCAATAATTGGAATTCAATTTGAAACCGAAAACGAAATAAAACAGCTGGCGTTGGTGGTCACAAAGTTGACTCTAATTTATTTTTATTTTCGTACCGTAAAGCAATACATGCAAGTGCGAGCATATAGGGAAACATTATGACAGAGTGCGGAGTACTCGTAATACTTCCAGTATATGATGCACAATGCGATTACAACCGACTGATAAAGGCACAAAGAAGTCTGTGGCAGCTTCTTAAAAAGTCTCGTTTATTGTACTCATACAGTGGGATCGCTGCAGCTAAGTACATTTTAAAGACTCTTTAAAGCTTGGTCAGTCGGAATGCCGCCAGAGCAGAGCAGAGCAGACCAGAGAGTGAGAGTGAGTGAGAGTGAGACGGCGCGAGTGAGAGTACAACGAAAGCACTGGCAATGCAGAGTGTGAATGTGGCAAGTGTTCCAAGAATATTACGACAATATCAACAAAGGCGAAACTTGATATGCAAAGTTTACAAGAGGCCAATGCAGCCCCATGCCCAATCCCAATCCCAGTCCCAGTCCCTGCCCCTTCGCCGCACCGATAACAAAGAAGACATTTGAAGTACAATTTTATACAATACATTATATGTTTAAAAAATTTATTATGTGTATTAATTACAATACGCCCTGTATGTGAGTACAATTAGTGTCAGCTGTTGATAGACTGTTTCCGTTAATCTATACACAATATATTAAATACTCTGCAGCTGGTCATAACTGATCGCGCATTGGGTTTGTAATGCTGGTAAGAAGCATTTTCTTTTTCTGATCAAATTCTAAACAAACATCATTGCCAGCCAAACGGGCAGCCAAGCATTAAGTACTAGTATCAACAACAACAATAAATAAACAACATTAGCTGTTTTGGTTTTGCTTTTAATTGGTTTTGTTTCTTTTGTGCTTTCTTGCTCGACGCTTTTTAAATTATTATAAACAAAGCAAATGTGGGTGCTGTTTTAGAGACTGCAGTGCAAATAATTTACTTTATAAACTACTCGTACATACAATGCAAATACCCTTGTGTGTGTGTGTGTGTGTGTGTACATGAGTACTTGGATGTACTCTCCAATGTCTGTTACCATTTCTATTTATAAAAGCAGCTGATTAAGGCATTTTCCATAAGTTCAGAATGTTCACAAAGCGGAAATCACTTGATTAGAATTTCCACTACCTGCAATTGTACTTTATCGACAACAAATGTTTTAACAATTAATAGGATAATGAATTATATGACATTATTAATAAAGTGCTGTTAATGCGTATGTTAACATTGATCTGTTAATGAGGGCTGTACAATACAATGTTAGAAGAGCAAATTAACATTTTCTCAAATCCCATCACAATGAACACTTGCTGCAAAATAATCAGCTGCCTCTTTATTGAACTAATTCAGTAAAATGGAAATTCAAGATGATGAAGATTTGCGTGTCGAATAGTAGAGAGCATATGTAGAAAACGAAACTACAAAGAGAGCACTTAACCCCTGATGGGGTTCGTGTACACAGCAATTAGGTTTAATTGTGTGTGTATGTGCGGGGGGTGGCAATGACAACGAACTCAGAGATCAGTGGTCATGATCATGGCGCCTAGCAGCAATATCAAAGCGCGGCAACAGTAAGAGTTCTGGGACCTTTGCTTTATGTGGCATGCAACTTTTGATATATGTAAGCGAACACCAACGGAAACGGTAAACGATGATCAACCTTCTGAAATATGTCAATATAACCAGTTTGCGGTCTGTGATGTAAACCTGGATGTAGTCCGTTTACCGCTTGCTGTGGGTGTTGACCTGTTGGTATTCTACGGATGAGTCACTAGACTTAGATCGTCATCACACACATGTATGTACGGGTAAGAACATACAGTGCATGGGCACAATTTCTTACGCATATTTGCTCATACGCTCTGGGAAGTGTGTTTATACTCGTTATTGTAATTGACTGACAATCATTTCGAATGAGTCATATCACGAGATTTCTGTTTCTCAGAATCTGTATGAGTTTTCTGCGAACTTCAGAATGAGAGGAAACATACGGACTCTAACTGTAACGGGAATGCAAATTAAGCACAGACTCGATTTCTGGGGATTATGTTAACAGTTTGGACATGAGATGCTGTAGGGAAATCTAGTTCAAGTTTTGGGTCAACAACTCGTTTTGTTGACGGTGACAGAAAACCAGTTTTAATTAAAAAGAAACATTTATTAGACGAAAATTGTGTTTAGCTGGTGAAAGTGCATTTTCTTATATAAGGCCTAAACCACAAAAATAGTAGCTACAACAGGCCAAGTAATGTTAAATGAATTAAGCAGAGTCAATTGAATCATTGTATTGTTAGGCCATGAATTTATTTCGAGCAATTGTTATACAACATTTATTTAAGTGACTAAGTATAAATTTCCCTCTCTCACTATGATAAAAGCTTTTGCAATGTGCAATTTCATTTATTTATGAAAACTGTAAAGCTTTTGCTGTTATAATTTTTGTTTCATTGCTTTGCCGATTAGATTAAAAGTTGCGAAGTTCAAGTGTTAATGGCAGTCAGAAAATAAAAGTCGCTGTTAAGAGTCGCTATTATAGCCTATGTTAAGTAGCAGATGTAGCCTATGTTATGGAGCCGTTGTAGCTATGTTATGTTGGCTTGCAAATATGAAGAAACACACACACACCAATTCACTCGAAGACACACAGACATGAGATTTCCGGTTCCAATGGGATGGTGGTGTTGCAAGATAAACAACGCATGTCACTTCAACATATGCCAGCAAATGGTGCAATACGATGCAACCCACACGCACACACACAATCTGATGTACACGCCTCATTTTCGCTTTCTTTACAATTTGCAGTTGGCTTTGCACAATGTCGAAGAGCCTGCGCCCTCTCAAAATAACCATCGTTGGCGATGGCATGGTGGGCAAGACCTGCCTGCTGATAACATACACTCAAAACGAATTTCCCGAAGAGTACATACCAACTGTGTTCGATAACCATGCCTGCAACATAACTGTTGATGATAACGAATACAATCTGACGCTCTGGGACACTGCTGGTCAAGAGGACTATGAAAGGCTGCGCCCCTTGAGCTATCCGAATGTAAGTATCCCTAAACACTCTTCACACACACTTCACATATTGCGCTGTTTATCTAATCGTTTGGCGTTTCTTGTTGTAGACTAACTGCTTCCTGTTGTGTTATTCCATCAGCAGTCGCACCTCGTTCGAGAACATCAAGAGCAAATGGTGGCCAGAGATACGCCACTTTGGTACCAATGTACCAGTAGTTCTGGTGGGAACAAAACTGGATTTGCGCATACCAAATTCAGAAAAATTTGTAACCACACAGGAAGGACGTCGATTGCGTAAAGAGATACATGCCCACAATTTGGTCGAGTGTTCGGCCAAGAAGAAGATCAATTTACAGCAGGTGTTCGAGGAGGCAGTACGAGCGGTGGAGCGGAAGCCAAGATCGAAGCCTCCCGCGTGCAAAATATTGTAATTAAGTCATATGCTTAATGTTTAATATTGTTATTATACGTAATTGTATTATGTAACTTTATATATATATATACATATATATATATATTCATACATATGTAAATGCCTGATTTGGGCGTTGGATTCGCTTGTTTCACAGTGTGTAGAAAATGTAACGATAAGTTTTAATTTTAAGTTTTAGTTGTGTGAAATCAGTTTTGTATTCCACCAAAGTGCATTTTTTGTTTAAAAATCTAAACACAACATGTAATTGTTTGAATTTAAAAAAAAATAGTATATGTGTATAAATATTAACGCCAAAACATACAAATGTTGCTGCTTTCGGGAGGGAAGAATCAATTTTTTTTTCAGTAAATGGAAATTTTAAACAAAAAATAACACTTTTTTCAATCCGTCGATTTAATTAGTTAATTTAGTAATTTGAGAAATACTATCATTTTAATATTCGGGGACCTACGAAAGAAAATTAAAAATCTGAGTAGATTGATGTCTCAATTTTCCAACGGAAAGTACTCGGTAAGTTCGAAAAGTACAAGATCCAGTTTTGCTGCGTAGCCATGCCAACTGGTGCAGCTTAACTATATACATTTTACAGTGTGACCTTACATGGTATATTATACACTTTGGAATTAAAATATTATTTTTTTTATTTTATATCTCGATGCCTTCATTTGATTTCAATTTGTATTTAAAGTTTTCATTTTTCTAACATTATTTTCATTAGGAAAATATAATTCTTTGAATTTTTTTTGTAATTTTTTAAACACAAAAAAAAGATTTAAATATGAAAGTGGTATTTTTTCTAAGTAAAATAGTATATTTTTTAATTGAACTAGTACTTACCAAGTTAATGAATGCAGTCACTCTGTCAATAATCAAACAGCGTTAGAAATATTTAATAAACAATGAGTGGTGAAAAGGCTGAAAAAGTTAAAGTAAGTGCTCAAATTAAGCATGTACCCAAAGATGCCCAGGTTATTATGTCCATACTTAAGGAACTTAACATACAGGAGTACGAGCCTCGAGTTGTTAACCAAATGCTTGAATTTACATTTCGTAAGTGCTGCTTGCTGTTTAAATATTACTTTTTGGGTGTGTATATATTAATTTGTTATTTACCTGAACTATAGGCTATGTGACCTGTATATTAGATGACGCAAAAGTATATGCGAATCATGCTCGAAAGAAAACCATTGACCTGGACGATGTCCGGCTCGCTACAGAAATGACATTGGATAAAAGCTTCACGGGCCCACCGCCGCGTCATGTGCTCGCCAAGATGGCAGAGCTGCGCAATGCAATGCCACTGCCACCTATTAAACCACACTGCGGTTTGCGATTGCCGCCTGACCGCTACTGCCTTACCGGGGTGAACTATAAACTGCGCGCAACAAATCAACCCAAAAAGATGACCAAATCGGCTCTGGAAGGGCGCTCTCTGAAGACAGTTGTAAAGCCCGTCTCTAGTGCAAACGGGCCCAAACGAGCACATTCAATGGTACCCAAGCAACAGGTGGTAACTATACCAAAGCCTGTTATTAAATTTACAACCACAACGAAAGCGGTTAGCGCTATGGAGGTCAAGAATGAACCGAACTCCACTGACATGAAAATGGAGGTGGATAGCGATGCGGCAGCTGTTGGTAGCATTGCGGGTAGCAGTGTGGCTGTAAAGCGCGAACGTGACGAGGAGGACTTTGAATTCACAGCAAATTAGACACATACATAAACATACAATAAAAATAAAAATATACACACATAGTATCCAGATATCTCTACTAAATACTTATTGTTTTTATTTACTATTAAAACTTTTATTGTTTAACGAATATATATGTAGATGCGAATGCGAGACTGAGGGTCTGACGATGTCTCATTTCACTTAAGTGCCAGTATAATGGCACAGCCAAGATCCATAATCTGTAAGTACTCGGAACCACCATCCTGCAGCCGATAACAGCACTCCTGCGATAAACAAACAATTAGATTTCTAAAGTTATTTGTCAACAAAGCATACTTACACCTAGCTTGTCGCATATGATGGCCTTTTGTTTGTCGGTTAGAGATCCGCAACGGACAAAAAACTCCACAAACTGTTCCATCATCTGACCAACGCTATATGCAGAGTAGCCAATCTCACGTACAAATTCCTCCAGTCGTTCATATTTTCCCGAGCGACATACTTCAAGATATTCTTCCAGATAATGCTCTGGTATGATGCCGGACATTTCGAGCAGATCGTCTGTGTTGATATTGTGCTCGGCACCTTTAAGGCGATAGCACGACTGCAATGTAGTTATAGCACGTCTCATATCCCCGCCCGATATCTTAACAATAGACTTGTATGCATCAGAATCAATACGGACGCCTTCCAGTTCACAAATATGCTGCAAGCGTGATATGATATGTGCTTCACCTAGAGCCTTGAAGCGGAATTTGGAGCAACGTGAGGTAATTGGCACAATAATACGAGATACATAATTGCAGATAAGACAGAATCTGGTGGTGCGGCATTCTTTTTCCATGGTTCGCCGCAATGCCGCTTGAGCCGCATGTGTCATTGAATCTGCCTCATCTAGCACAATGATCTTAAATGGCGGACATGGCCGACCATCTGGACGTGTGTTGCTGGCCGTCAGTTGGGCAAAGTTCTTGATCTTGGTGCGCACCACGTTAATGCCACGTTCGTCCGAAGCATTCAGTTCGAGTATACGGTCCCGATACATATCGCCGAAAATTTGACGTGCCGCTGCAAGAATTGTGCTGGTCTTGCCAGTTCCAGGTGGACCATAGAGCAACATGTTAGGCAAATCTGCCCCCTCAACGCATTTTCGTAGCACAGCTACTACCTCGGATTGTTCTACAACATCGTCTACGCTTCTTGGCCGACTATGAAGAAAATTTAAATTAGGCTACCAAATAATGTCGAAATGTGCTTTTAAACGCTACATACTATTTTTCCACCCAGGGCGCTGGTGGTTTGCGACGTTCAATTGGTTCATTTGCTGTCGTTTTTTCTGAAGCGTTGCTATTAGCACTTGACTTTCCGGTCTTCAAAAATGCTTGCATTTTGTACCGAACAATTCTATTTAAAAGTTGCAACAAAATTTGGCGCGATTTGAATAGCTGTGTTAAGTGTTAAGGTAAAATTAACATAACATTGATATTTAGCAGTGTTGGTCAACAGCAAAATCAGACTAAATGAGTGAGCCAGTTCTTTTTACTCCTCAACATTTATTTATATTTATGAACGAGAGTAGTTCACAAATTAAAGTTTATTTTATGTCTTATTTTTGAACACAAAAAATACATTCTTACGGCTTTAAAAAAATATTAAACAAGAGTAGCTCTTTTTTACTAACATTTTTTAAACATACGAATATACCTGATGAAATCGAACCATCTGGTAATTGTTGTATTGGTATATTATTCGAGTTAAAAGTGTGTATTCTGAAATTAAATATTCGGTCACGCTGCCCTAATATGTAAGTGACGACAACAATAGTTGGAATGATGATGTGGAATTCACAAATTGGATTGTTGCTTAGATTTATTGCAGCATTTAAGTACACAGGACAAAATGGACATAACACAGCATTTTAAAGCTAGTGTAATGACGGTACGGCTGCAACGTAAGACTGAATTGGCGGCGGCAGCGAAAGGCAAACCCCAGGACAAGCAACAACGTTCGCTAGCCGCAAAACCCACGACAGGTCCCAACGACTTCGCCAAGCGGGCTAAGGATGTGTGTAACGACATAACCACTCTGCGTAATGTGTTAATAGAGAACCGCACGGCTTATATGCGCATTGGGCAGCACTTGAAGAGCGCTACTCACATGACGGATACTCAGCGAGACTTCATAGACCGCGGATCGGAGAAATTCGTGACACTTTGCACACAGCATCTTGCTAATATGCGACGGGACTATAAGAATGCCAAACGAAAACCACAGGAACGGCAGCATATAGATGGAGTGATCGACCTGCTAATTAGCTATCTGCACAGTGTCGAGCAGATTTATTTGGATCAGAAAAAGTATCGTGTACAACATGAGCTAGAGACATACAGGCTTCTGAAATTGGCATCCGACAAAAAGAAGATACCAGTGCGTCCCGCAGGTGCCAACAGCGGAAAATTCGTGAGGCGTGAAAAAAGCAATGAAAGCGAAATTGATAACGAAGATCCAGCGCCCTTAGAGGAAGTTGAGGAAAGTAATGATTGGAACAATGACACTTGGGCGGAATGGGATGATGAGCAGGACAGCAACTCTAAAGCAGATACACATCAAACGCTACGTAAACGTAACAAACGTGGGGGACAAAACAGCACAGATTCCTCAGCGAAAGTTGCACTAGACGAGGACATTCAGAAGACTGAGCAGCAGCAGGAGAATGATGAGGATCCTCTTAGTACTGAGGATATGCAGTTGTTCGAGGCGGAAAATGTGCACATTTACAATTTGCTTCAAGGCGTCTCCGAAGAAGTCGAGCAAATTGAAAAAAACGTCGTGGATATAGCACAACTGCAGGACATATTCACTGAGAAGGTAAGCGCAAGGAGTATCTGCAAATCGTAAAATCATTTACTTATCCTCTTGATCTATATTTATCCAGGTGGCAATGCAACAGCAGAACATTGATCGTATTGTGAGTGCGGTCGTCGGCACAACGGAGAACGTCAAAGATGCTAATGAGCAGATCCGACAGGCTACACAGCGCAATGCGGGATTGCGCGTCTGGTCCTTATTCTTCTTGCTGGTCATGTCGTTTTCATTATTGTTTCTTGACTGGTACTACGATTAAAATGTTGTGTGTAATTTAAATTGAAAAGTCATTGTTTGTTATCGTTCTACAAAATTCGTGTATTACACATGTTCATAATTCAAACAAGAAATAAAACAAATTCGGTAAAAAATAAGACAAGTGAAACTCAATAAGCTAGTTTAACATAAAATAAATATTTCATTAAGTAATTATTGTTAACTAAGTGTTATATGAGCATAATTTCCCCGATTCAAAAAGGGTTCCTAGTTCTAATCAGTGTCACATGGTCCAAAGCCAAATAATAATAATTTATCGTTACAATAGGAAATATTTGCATTGTTGTAAGGTTAGACTTTCTTATGAACTATCTCATTTAATTGTTTCATTGTACATATGTACATTTAATCATTGTTCTCTAATTCAATGAACATCCATTGAAAATTATAACTACTAAATCTATATGTGTATTTTGTGTGTGTGTTATATTTGAGTGTCTCCATGTTTATGAGTGTGTGTTTGTACGTCTTAATCTATATTTAGTGCACTCAATGCAGTCTGCAACAATTTTAATGTGCTGGATTATCTCTCTCTGTGTGTGAAAATGGAAGTCGATGCTACGTTGTGTAGAATTTGTAATAGGAAAGTGTTCGTTTAGGATGACTGTATATTAAATAATAAAGAGGCGCTAGTTGTTACGGCTTATCGATGATCATCTCCAGCGACTGGACCACGCTGCTCTCTAGCATCTCGACGGAACCGGGGCAGTCTTCACTGATGCTCCCACTCTGGACATTGCTCAGCGGCGTCAGTGGTAGAAGTTCCTCGCTTGGAGCGATCGTTCCAGGATTCTCTAGTTTACTGGTTATCGGTGTCGCTGATTTATCGTCAAGAAAAACTCCCAGCGGCAAGTGCGTGTTCATATGAGCTGAACAAAAGTAAATAAATTGGTTAATTGATATTATTCAATTTTAATTGTCCATAATACAATGCTAATAAAAGTATATAGGAAGCTGGTGCGAGTGTTATGCACGCAATCATGCAGTCAGGCATCCAATCAATTCAATTGAAAATAATTCAATGCTGCACTCTTAAATTAATTAAATCTATCAATCAACTACATTTATGCACACTACTTAAGATTTAATTTTAGACTCTGTCTTTACCACGAAAGCTCGTAAAATGTAGAAATGTGCGTGGACAGTGTTCGCATTTGTAAAACAGTTCGCTGTTGTGGGTGCGCCGATGTTTGCGTAAATCTTTGAGATATGAGAAGGACTCGTCGCATTCTTCGCACTGGAAGCCTCGCTCTGCAATAGACAATTTGTTCGCTTTGTATCTCGGACTTCTGTTAAGTTTCTAACACGGAGAAAACAGCGAGTTTAGAGTGCGACAAATAACTGTGTAGCATTTGGGATAGGCAGTGAAATGGCTGGACAACCACTATTGTTTTTACTACACGAACTCCAATAACATTTAAGAAGGGAATTGCATAATTTATTGGATTTTGGGAATAATATCGGTGAAGCTGTTTGTTAAACATGAACCCATCAACAATTGTCAAAATACTAAAACTTATATCCTAAGTTAATAATAATTATCTTGATTTCTTTTTCGAAATTCACTACATCTTTATGAGCTTCAACTTAAATATAATTCTGTTAAGCGTAGAATATGGATAATTGTACTAGCATACTTTTGGGTGCAGTTCAAGCAGCTATTGGTTAGTTTAAGCGATTTATGTATTGCCAGGGGTGTGCTCAGCGAAGGTTGCTCGAAGATGAACAAAAATGCAAGAATGCGGCTTCACACGACTGCTTAGTTCATCCTTACCTCTCGAGCAAACAATCACGGCAGAATAAACTGTTAGCACAACAAAGACAGTGTTTGGGTTATTAGTAATCAAATGGTTTTCTGTTAAGTTGTCCTACAATTATTGTATATTTTATTTGCACTAAATAATAAAGCTTAGCTAGCGTACAACCGGCACCCGGTTAGCCACCGCATCCGCATGCGTGCGAGCACCCAAAAACTTACCACCATGAAATTTAATGTGCGTCTTCAAGGCGCTCTCCGTACCAAATTGTTTACCACACTCGTCGCAGGTATGGGGCTTGATCAGCTCGTGCACGGTGAACTTGTGCATCGCCAGCTGCTTAAATTCCGGGAATCGCACCCAGCACTCATTGCACTCGTATGGGCGACCCTTTGGCTCGTGCGACTTCATATGGTTATCCATGTCAATGCGTTTCCTATAACCGCGCTTACAAATTGAACAAACCCACGGCATGGTGGTCTGTGAGTCATGGGCTAGCTGCTGGTGTTTTCGAAGTGCTATGATGTTTGTGAATCGCTTGTCGCATATAACGCATTGATGGCTACCACGTAGTTTACTCATTTGCAGTGTCGCGCTGCTTTCCATGGTCGAAGACGAAGGTGATGAGGAAGGCGACGGCGACGCCGCTGTCATTAGCATTGTAGGTGCTGCTGTTGTTGTTGATGTTGTTGGCGGCGGCGGCGTGGACGTTGCATTACTAGTGGGTACACAGCGTTTACGGAATTGGCGCAAGGTCGCAGTTGTCGAATCCGGCTCTGATTGTTCCGGCGACGGCAGCGTTATGTGCGGCGTCGGGCACAATGGTTGCGGGGATGGCAACGAGGCAATTGTCGAAGGTGGTGTAAGCACGGTGGGAGGTGTTGGCAAATTGCTTAACTCTTCATATTGCTGTTGCTGTCCCTTACCATGATGATGACTAGTTGCAGACGTGCCTACAAAAGAGACAGACACCGGATGATGACGCATGTGGAATCAACAATTGCATGTACTTACAGTCCTCGCAGTCCGGGCAGCAGAGTATGCGCGTCCTGCGCATCTGAGACGGGCTCTTCTCTTGCTCGAGAGCTATGCAAGTGTAGGCAAATATAAGAGGGAGGCATATCAATTAGAATAGGAAAAAACAACAATGATAATATATTTAGATCAGCTACTGATCTAAGGCAGCTTTTCTGGACATTTTCAAATCGAGTAGTTCACACTTGAACAGCACTTGCTCGTCTTATGAACTAGCTTACTCAAATTGAACCATCGTTCAGATCGAGTAGTTCACTTGAACAGCACTTGTTCGTCTAATGAACCAGCTTACTCACAAGGACTTCACAAATATACTAAATAATACCGAATACCGTTTTTTAGGCACTCACCTGGCAGTGGTGACGAAGTCAGCATTGGCATTGATTGTGATTGCGGCGGCTGCGCCTTGTTGGCTATTTGCAGCTGAACCTCCTCTAGGCGCACGCCATCGGTGCCAGTGTCGGCCAAATGAGGCATGTGATATCGCTGCAGATGCAAGTCGAGTGATCGCTGCGCAGGAAACATTTGGGAGCATTGACCGCAATGGAATTGCTGCACAACATGATGGGTGAGAATGTGCTGGTTGCGTTTGCTGCGTCCGGCAAACGACTGCGGGCAGTGCGGACAATTAAAAGGCGCCACAGCCGGATGCAGTTCAATGATGTGCCTGCTATATTCCAAGCTGTTCGAGAAACGCGGTCCGTTTTGACAGAAACGGCACTTTAACATTGGCGGTCTACCTCTGGGAGGCGGCACCACAGCTGCTGATAAGCCCAATACTGCTTGACTTTGTACTTGATGTTGCGGGCGCTGTTGCACCTGTTGTTGTTGTTGTTGTTGCTGTTGTCGATGACGTTGTGGCTGATGCGGGCCTGCCATCGATTGCTGCTGCAAATGCTGTCCTTGGTACCCGTGCAGCTCGCTGCCTAGTGAGGGACCGTACGCGATGTGCAGCGGCGCCTGTTGCGGATTGCTGGCCGATGCCACCGGCTGCTGCAGCTCCGGTTGCTGTATGAGTATCATGATGGGTTGCTGCTGCTGCTGCTGCTCCAATATATAGTTCTCGTTGTTATCCACCAGTGCGTAGGTGTCTGATGTCAAGTTGCCGGGCTGCTGTTGCTGCTGCTGCTGCTGCGGCTGCTGCAGTTGCGTCTGAGTCTGGTAGAGATCACTGGCATTGATGTAATAGGTGGTTGTGGTTGTCGCTGGATTGCTGTCCAAGCTGTCCAAATTGGCCACAGGCAGCGTCTTTAAGGTCTCCAGTGCACCCGTCGCGGACCATTGCAAATGTGTCGTCTGATGAGTGGCAGCTGAGTTCAATGCGGCGGCTGTCTGTGCCTGCCACAGTGGCTCCTGTGGCGCCATTTGGATGAGCTGCACTTTGTTGGAACTGTTATCGGCAGGTAGCGTTTCTGTTGTTGCTGCTGCTACTGATTGTGTTGCAGCTGCCGATGGATACAGTGTCTCATAGCTGGCAGTCTCTCGTTGCAGCTGCAACGTCTGGGGTTGCGCTTCTTGGATCCCACTGCTACTAATCGGTGGCTGCAAATCATTGAGCAACTGCGTCAGCTCCAGCTGCAGACTCTGCTGAGCCGCCATGGATTCGGGTGAGGCCTCAATATTCTCAAAGCATGGCATATCATTCTGGAAGCCAATCAGCTCATTGCTAAAGCTGCTGCTATCAAACAGACTGCCCTCCTTCACCTGCTGCTGTTGCTGATGTTGATGATGCTGTTGTTGAGCCTCATAGAGATTGGGTGTCGCTATGGCATTCGCTGGAGTAGGCGGCGTCGATTCCGATTCTGCAATCGGTGCATAGTCGGCGGGCGTCAGGAACTCGTCGATGGGCGTACAGACGGGCGTGTAGAGATGCTGATCCTGCATCTCATTGAGAATGCCGTGCAGAGTGCTCTCCACGTCGTTCATTTCAACTTGCATCTGCTGCTTGGCCTCTGCCAGTTCCAGCTTGCTTTGAACTGCAACTGTCGCTGTCGCTGTCGCTGCGGCCACCTGCTGCTTCATCGTTTTCACGCAGTGCTTCTCGAACTCTGCCAAGAAGTCCATAGAGTTGGCCGATGGGCGAGCCAGTTGAACTGTTGAACTCTCGTTGTGTGTGTTGCCCTCCGAAAATGGTAGCTGGACAAGTTGCTCTAGCGATGCCATATCATCATCCACTGGTTCTGCTCTGCACACCCCGCCTCCACCTGTGTCTACACCATCACCTCCATTGGGTTCTGCTTCAATTTGTTTGGTTTCGAGTGCCACAGCAGAATTGAAGCTATCTGCTGTAGCACTCTGGCAAAAATGCTCGACATTCGCATTGTTATTCACATCGTCGGTCTCTCCGGGCTCCTTGGCTGCTGCATCCTCTGCTGCCTCGCCAGTGCACAGCTTATGCTGCAGCTCATCATCAAGTGCCTCCAGCGGTATGCTAACAATCAGCTCGGACTTGTGCTGCTCATCATTTGCCTTGTTCTCTTCCACTTCGCATTCAGGTGACGGCACTGCGGCTGCCAATTGCTCCGTGGAAGAAGTCAATTCCTCGAATTGCACAGGACTTATGGAAGGCACAGAGCCACCTGCTTCTACAGGTGCTTTTGTTTCAATGCAATTATCTTGTCGATCGTCACTCTCCGCAACAATTTCATTGGTTGCGTTCTCCAATTGATCGCTTGGCTTTGATTCGTTCTTAGTCGTCTCGTGTTGTTCATCGCTTAGGGAGATTCTTTGCTGATCCTCATGTTCAGGGAGCTTGATGGCTGTGCTGTCCTCCATTGAAGCACTTGATGCTGCAACGATTGAAGTGGTTGCCGATGATTCATCAGTGCTGCTCGATGGCGCTTCCTCGAAAGCGGAATTACACTGCAATTTCTCCCCGTTCGGCGCTTCGTCTAAGAGTTTCCTTGGCTCGTCGGACATCTGCTCTTCAGGATCTTTTCCTTTTTTCGCAGTCTTCCTGACGACGCGTCTCACTCGCTTAACCCGAGAGCGCAACTGTCGTTTGCGCCTTAGAACCACCTGGGATTTGTTCTTTATGGAGCGTTTGGGTGGAAACGTAAGCTTTGCCTTGGAACTTGAGGATGAATTGTCATCGCTGCCGAAGCCTCGACACGGATTTACGGACAAATCGCTGAGGTGCTCAGGTGTCGTCTGACCTGACGACGACGACGATGAGGATGGGGATGTGGATGCGGAAGTCGGTGCTGCCGTCGCTTCCGAATGCTGTGATGGTGGCAACACTCGATGTTGTACATCCAGGGAGGAGCCAGTAGAGCATGAGGACCAAGATTCGGAAAGTTGTTTCCGCGCAGCTTTCGTCCTCCAGGCTGTTCGACAGGGGGACCTCGACTTTGAGATTCTCGTCTGCGTAGTCTCCACCTCGACCTGGTTGGCGGGCAGAGATGCAAGGCGAGCGGTGCGTCTCCGCATCTTTGCTAATGATGGACGTTCTTCGGTATCTGTCTTTTGTGACTTAAGCTCCGATTCTGGCTCCTCCAGTCGGCGCTTTCGCTCCAATTGTGATTCAAGTGGCTGCACATTGCTATCCTGTTCCTTAACCGTTTTCGTCGTTTCCCTCAGCTCCTGCTTTTCGGACTGATGTTTTGCCTTGCGCTCAGCAATACCCTGAGCGCATTCCTGAAGACGCTGCTGGACACGAACGCAACGCCGTCGGAACTTGGCCACCATGATGAATTGTGCTTTGCACTGTCGGCAAATCTCTTGGGGTAATCCATCGTTATGTGATATCTGCAAGAAGCAATACAAATTGGTTATATTTCACATTTGTTGCGATTGCAATCGTCTGCAATAATTTATTGACATTGAAAAATGCTAATTAGGCATGTTTAAAACAGTAAACGATATAAATTATGAACTATTGTTAGTGCCAATATCAGCATAAATATCGCATTTTCAAGCTCAAGAGGCTTGTGTTGTTAGCTGAAAGAGGAGCCAACCAAGTAGCAAAATTGCCTTCAGTTCATGTCGATGCCGTCGCCGTCACCGTCGTCGATGTCGACGTCGACTCTTCTTGTGATTTGGAGCAAATAATTCGCCTTTGTTTTCCAAATGACCGATTTCATTAAAGTATTAGCCAAACAACAAAATGATGCCAATAGATACGATTATTAACGATACAACTGATTGTGCAATAAGTCATCAATTCGATAACTCCGAAACTCACTAGAGCGTACACTTTGAAATATATACAAATTATACATATTTGTATAAAGGTATATATTATACTTTATCCATATATCTGATTGTTATTAGTTAGTTATAGCAACTTATCAACATTTTATGACCCATAAATAAACGAGTATTCATAGGAAGAAATTTTATTCAATTCGGAACTAGTTTTTAGAACGTAAACTAATATTATCGACGTCTCTAAGTACTGGAGAATTTATTTAATTATTATGTAACATACTTATTCTATTAAAACAAGTTATTTAGAAATCATGTTATACACATTTCATTGCATTTTCCATTTTTCGGTATTCTGCACTGCCCTACAAAGTGAAATTTTCACAAAAAAAAGCCTTTCATTAAACACACATTTTCTCTAATTATTCCATGTCTCCGTCATCCGGAACTTTCGATATTTCGTCACCAATTGTCCGGATTTACGAGATTATACTGTGCCCACATATACATATGTACAAGTCGACTTATCGATTGACCAATAGCACGAATCGAGGCAAACAATCTTCAATCTCATTCTTGAGCGAGTGTTAATGAGTTGAGCAGTATTGTGTTGGTTCAAGATCTTGTCATTGATTAATAATCACTTGTCGAGGCGCCGAGGGTCTAGGTGAATGAAAGAGCATCTGCTCCAAGGGAATACTGATTGGAGTTCAACTTGGAATGCAAATATGACGACGAACCAATACTTGATACATATGTTAGCATATAAGGGCACACCAATTGTACCGTACTAAGCCATATGCTAATTGGCTTCACCATTCCCCAAATTGGAATACTGGAAACGCACAGCTGCGTAGGTGTGCACAGTCAAAGAGAGGAAGACGAAGACGAATACGAAGGCGAAGACGGAGACGGAAATTGAGCATTGCCAATGCAAGAAACTCGGACGGGTCTGCATATCAAATCAGTCCGCGAGCGAGTGTGAGAGCGAGAGGGATGGTGATAGAGACTGACGGAGAGGAAGTGGCAGAGACGTTGTCAAGTGTAAATTACAGCTAAGACAGAAGCAAACAGAAAACACATTAAGTAAAGTCCGATCAAAGAGGAACGACTCAGCACTCAGCTAAATATATATGCGATATACGAAATACGGTATACGGTATATATAGACTATCAACTAAAGGGGAAGCACGATTTGAAACGCATCTAACAATCTCATAATTGAACGAACTAGACAAAGACTCGTAAGCATCTGTATCATTTAAAATCAACAAGTACGAGTAAACAAACATATTTACATACGCAGTACTTATTTGAATAGATCACCTTCTATATGCATTTAGTAGATTGTTCAACGCTTCAACAACACCACAATTAGCGACAATTACGGAGAACGCGAGTCCTCCACTTTCACAATAGTCTGAGTCTGTATAATCAGCGGGCCAGCAAAGAATGATCTACAAACATGCAGTAAATTCTAAACACTCTTTCAGTGAGAAATCTGTATAGTGCTTGTACACAATAGCTACAGCTTAACTCGCCTACATTTGGAACAAACTACAGCGATTACAGTGTATTCAAATGGCCGTCAACCGTCAACCGTCGAGTCTTCAAGTGAGCATCGACCATGCACAGTACAATGATATTTACAATGCACCAGTCATCGATAATGACAGAGATTATAAAGGTTTCAAGTATAAGTTATTGTGAAATTGTCGAGTATATTACTTACTGACGAGCCCGGGTTGTAAATCTGACTTTATGACGTAAACGTACATGAGTTGAAATAAAGGCAAATTAACTATTCGAATTAGATACAATAGTTTGCAAAATAACAAAACTGCGAGTTGAGCTCAACATTTGCATACCCATCTGTACGAGTATATGCCATTTAAAAATATATAATATTTATTTTAGGCAAAAAGCTAACGAAATCATAAGAAAGAGAAAGCATCCAACAAAATTGAGCAATTTGATTATCGAAATTTCAAAACAATCTACGAAATGCGGAAATTATATAAGATTGGAATACGTCTGCAGCTTTGAATATTCAATTCGCTTAAGATGAGTGTAAACGAATGTGTGGAAACATATCTGCTCAACAAGAAAATAAAAGAACTACACAAAACGGATGTTAATTTGGCAGAAAAGAAACAAATTACAAGAAAATTGCATACAATGGCAAGCAATTTTCGAGCTCAGCTCGACACGAGGTGGCTACCATTCATTGTGGCTGTCTGTGAGCGATGTTGGACGCAGTAGCCGCTGGAATTGGACAAAAATTAATAACTGAGATGTTGCGAGAGCTGCAATTGGCCATAAATAAGAGACGAAGATACTCGTAGAAGAAGTGGGGAGATAATAAATCGCTTGTATGTAAACATAAATTTACA